>LJIJ01002858.1:0-23112 GCA_001718145.1 Orchesella cincta
TTATGATTTTTCATTTTCATATCTTTATGCTATGAAATTTTGCTTGGCACCACCAATACATCAATTTATTTGTTATTAAATTATATATGCATGAATTGAGATCTTGATATTCCTATATTCTGATGACATATGTTTTAGTGTTTGTTTTATTTCATTTCATTATTCTATGATTTATTGTTATGTATGTATTGAATGTGTGATATATTGCTTTTCATGATTCTGGTGCTGATGTGTATGATGTCATGTTGAATGGCAATCCATTAATATATTGTGATGCTATTGATGACTTTATATTGTGTGATGGTGAGCAATCATGTGGCATTTCTTTGATTCATTTTTGTGATGATGTTGTCTTGATTATTATTGTACAAAAATGTTCTTTCAATGTATATGATGCAATGCCATATTAGATTTTGTGCACGTGATGTTCTTGCTCTCGTCTTTTTTGTCTTTATTGATTTTATTACTGTGTTGATATGTTGGATGTTATCATAATCTGGGTTTGGATATAGTCTTTGATGTTATTGTGGTTCTTATGTTCATGTCTGATATGTAATTTAGATTATTGTACATTGCAACTACTTTCACTGTGTGATTCATGTGTTGGTTGAATTCTGTGTTGGTTCAGTAACTGAATCATACAAGAATTATCTATATCTCTTGCAACTTCATCCATGCCCCATAATCATGAATTTGATCAACAATCAATGAAAATAACTATGATGTATGATGTACATTTGATTTACGAGCAATATATATCATTTTTTTGATTCTTCATTCCTTTCATGGTGTATGACTGTATTATATGTCATCTGTCCTTCCATGTTGTTGCCATGATGGTGTTTACATGAATTTTTATGTGACTTGATTGCATGGTTGGTTCTGTGATATGTGTAATTGAATCATGTATACTTGATGACAATTACTGGAGTTGTCACTGTGTATTATGCTTGAATGTTAAGTGTTGATATGCTATTTTACTTGAAATTTGATGTGTGAAATATGACTGAGCTTTTGAAGTGTGGATTATTCTGTATATTGTATCACTGAGTGATTTCGATTGCATTCATGGGGCCATTACCTGATTTGTATCTCTGCATTTTGATTCGGTTTGAACTCTTCTTTCTTTTTCGTCACTGTTTGTGCTCTGTTCTGATTAGAGGGACAAATGAATAATATGACTTTTTAATATTCATTGTCGATCTTATGACTGATGGACGTGGTGGCTTGAGGGCTTTTATCTGTGTATGTGTCAGGTACATCACTGGTCGATATGGTTTTGTATTTGCTCATTCAATTAATTTGAATATATTGTATTCATGACATCTGCGATGACTAATTGATGCATCTTCTTTTACATGTGTGCCATGTGCTATATGAAATTGGCCGAAGATTGAGATATGTGCGATGCTTGAATGGCTAATATGATATTTGGTGTATCATGGTTCCATTACTCAGTATTGCTCGTGTTGATATAGTGTTCATGTATGTCATTTGTTGTGACTGGTGGTTGGATGTTTGTGATGTTGTGTGCTGCCCCATTTGTGCTTGTGATACCAATTGGTTGTTGTCATCAACTTTTACATGTAATATTGAGTGTGTGTTGATTGGTTGTTTAGATGCTACTTGTAATCTATTCATTGTATCCATGATGATGTTTACGATTACGTTAGCACAACCTCACAAATTTAGTAGTCCCATTCTCCTGGATTTCAGAATCCATACAAAATGGCAAGTGGCTGGGGCACGTGGATTTTTTTTCCGTCCTGTCTCCGACCAGCATTTGTGCCCAGAGATTGTAGACGTCGGGCAATACTAGCACGACAAGAGTGGGAGGCAGGAAAGATGAAACAAATAAATATAATTATGCTTGATTGCATCATGTTTTATTCATGTGTTAAAAGAGAATGGAGTCGGAGAAAGTTGATTTACCTAGTGCAGGTCGAATGTGCACAGATGGAAGGAACATCCCGAAGGTGGTCATCAGCAGCACAAGCGTCGTTCGCTGGAACATCTTGACTTAGAGTGAAGGAGGAGTTTCTTCGGCTTATTTACTAGGAGAAATCACTTTTGTACTAATAAATTAATACTTTTGGTGATCAGACAAGGGGTAAATAAGTTTTCAACAATATCAACAATCAAAAAATATATATCAATAACCAATATTAAAAAATTGACGCAACATAGCAACTTCAAATTCCCGATTGAGTCATTACGACATTCAATCACAGTACCTGTCTTCATCAGATAACCGTACTTGTCTCCAAGATAATCCATATCCGTCGCTTTTGATTTAATTAAAGATATGCATATGTGAACTCAAACACAACCCAAAGAAACAACATTTTACAATCCTAGATTTATTCCAACAAGCATTTTGTACTGATTTCTAAGTCAATTGAGACGAGATGTAAATGATTAATCTGATTTCAGGAGATAATCTGAATAATGTGTATGATGATTGATTCCGTCTTTCAAACATTCACTTCATCAGAGAACAAATGATCTAGTTTTCAAATAACGTTTAAAGATGATATGAATTCATACAATTTTGCAGCAATGCCATCAAGATGAAGATGCTATTAAAATAATGAGCACGAGCATATTTAGAACTATAAATGGTGCTTTAAATTATAATTAAAATGTTCTACTGTATTGTAAATTGAATGAAATAATAAAATTATAATCTGGAGTCCCAAAGAAAGCTAAATACTGTTTCCATATCCTTTTTATTTCAATCATAAGATCTCATTGTAGCAGTCGAAAGGAATTAGATAACATGCACACAAAGGTAATTTCGAAAACTCATTTGCTGATACAAAATCCGGAATAAAGGAGATGATCGTCACAGACATTCAGTTCCAAGAGGCGGAGACAGCCACGATGATGCAGAAGAGGAGCAGTTGACCCAGACTCCGTATGCGAATGGAGGCGTGATTCTTCTCCACCTCTTTCACATTCTCCGACTTTTTTTCCTTCTTCGGCTCTTTCTCCTTCGTCCTTAACTTCCCGTTGCACAAGTCTGTTTGACAGAAGCACGTCTTACTCTCGTTTGGTCCGAGTGTGGCAGCATAAGGATCGGCTTAAACTGTTCACAAGAAAAGTTGCGAAATTATCATTGGAGGCGCAAGCGCCTTATGGAATCTTGGAACTCATCATACTCATCAGATATTTTGTTCGACTCAGTACAGAAAATAACGTTCTCGCGACACGTTTCGTAGTCGTCAAAACCTCGTCAGAGTTGATACACTGTATGTATTTTTGCCTTGTCTGAGTCGCCGCAGCAAACAGATAAGAGCTGCGAAGAGAGAAGGGATAAAAGGTGTAATTTTTATCTCACGAATTCCTTGTTAAAAGAGAATGGTGGCTGCGAAGAACCGTGGTATTTACCTTGAGCAGGTTGAATTCACAACAGTATGGAAGAGAATTTTTGAAGGTGATCATCAGCAAGCACCGTGTCGTACGCTGAAGCACAGGAACATTTACTGTGAAGTGTATGTGGTTAGAGAGGAACTGCTTCAGCTGATTTAATGGGCGAAATCCTTTTTTTACTACAGGAATGGGGTAAAATATCTGACAATTTGGTTTTCGAAATTAACACATGAAAACATAAAAAAATGGGGTGATGCATTAATACTTTCAAAAATAAATTTCCAATATTCAAATGCACAAGGCAAAAATTGATCATAACATAGCAGACCCTAAATCTCCCGATTGGACCTGGTTGCCACAACCATCACAGACCTGTCGCTTCATCAAGTCACCCTGCTAATCAACTGGCTGACGAGTGGGATCCACCAGCATACAACGCGCTTGGCCTTTAAATTGCAAATCTCGAACTTCTTCAAAGCAGCCATAAACATGTTCAATAATTTTTTTCTAAAAAACGTACTCCTCCTTGAGGAGGAAAATGAAACGCTGAAGAATGAGAAAGTTGTCTACTATTTCATCTCAACTTCTGCTCAAAGATTCTAGAAATGATGAAGGTTAAGATTAAGATCTATGTTGTTGATACGTTAAAGAGAGGTGTGCTTGTCGTCTAAATAAATGTCTTTAAATTTGTATAATCTCACTCCCATTTTGCACACATATCCCATTTTTATCATTTGCTCCTGCCCCTACAAAAGGCACGTAAATAACTTAGCGAGATCCCTCAAACAAGTCAGTCAAATTTGGCAATCACTCTTTATTCTTCGTCCACCGTCAAAAACCGCCAATTATTGGTATGCGCGTATTTCCATTTTGACCTTGAAGGTTGATATTAAATGGCGTAGCGCTACTTTAGCCGCTGGTTCCAGCGACATCAAAATTATCTTGAGGAGTCGTACGCATTGCAGTTCAGCACCTACGTTAGAGTTTAGTACGCTCTTCCCGATGTTCCACGCAAGTATTGGAATCTGCAAGAGGGAAAAAATAGCCGATTCCGCCCACAAATTGAAGTAAGTGACTGAAACTGCAACTTACAAGAACAGTTGACAAATAGCGGATCTCACCCGCTATTTCTGCGTGACCGCTCAGCTTGAAAAAGTTGGACAAAAAACTGGTTTGCGAATCTGGGTTCTGCGGAGTAATCAAATTTTTTCAAAAAAGATTATTGATTTTGTTTGCAATCGATAGCCCTATAAATTAACACATTTATAATAATTTTAAAAACGAAGCCATTTTGAGGCTAGATCAAATAACAATTTATTGGAAAAACTTGTTAAAATATACAACTTTGTTTCACTGCTGCAAAAACTTGGTCACATAATGGTGTATTCAGTGTTACAATCTAATTCTTCTACCCTTCTGCCACCAACATGATTGCCGTCAAATTGTTCCACAATTAGCATTTTTTACACATCTTAAGCGATAATAAAACAGATTCAGATCAGGATGTGAAACATATAACCACCAAAAGTTGTGTATTATTTGCAAGTCTTTCCGATTTCCACGGGCTTATGGATTTACGCAAAACAATTGAATTGAGAACAATTAGTGACTATATTTGCAAACATATAATAAGAAAATGACGTTATTTCATTGAATGAATGAATGACACCATCTGTGTGGGTTTTTATAAACTGGTCATGCAGCAGAAAGTGGAATCCCTACCAAAGAACGAGACCGTGCTTGATTTCCATAACTCAATTAAAACTTGGTCCACGCACACACAACATATGCTTGCAATTTATCCGCCAATCGCAACCTCCAAACTCCAGTACACGTCGGTAATGCCTGAGTTCGTTCCTTTGAACTCGTATAAACTAATTTACGTAGCCAAATATTGAATGGCAATCAAGCATCAAATTCTCAAGTAGTTGTTCTTTCTAATCATAGTGCAAATCCTTGTGCTAAATCTTACTCCATCGACTTGCGTGAACAGTTTTTACGTAGTAGTGGCTAATCATTATCAGTGCAGCCTTCTGTGACCTTGTCCACATCCACATTTGCCACATCCGTCGTGCTCATCGCCACAGCTTACTAACAAACGTGACATTAATCCTAGCACTAAAAGCAGATCAATTTATATAAAAAATTGTATGGTGCAAGTATAGATTTGGTGTCGTTTACAGTTTCACTAATTTTACTGGAAAAAAACATTAGCAATGTATAAGTTGAAAAAGCTGAATTTTAAAGTTAAACTATGTTATCAAGGACTGTCGCAAACCTGCTAATGCGAAATACGATCTAAAACTGATAGTTCAATGAAAGATGTCTGTGTGTCTCGATTTTGACGAAGTTTAAGAACACTGTCTGTTCCTGTTACGGAAGGACCTTGTGTCAACGGTGCGTCAAACGAGCAGAATTAGGTTGTCAGAGAGTTCACCTAGCCTCGTGTATAAATTTAAGATTACGAGAGAAGAAAACCGCAACTATGCCCTACACCAAATGGTTACTTACCGCTGTTCTACCATGCCGCTGTTCTAGGTCAACCACTTTCAAAATAGTTCAGCAGTGCTACTTTCCTGTAACGGTCAACATGAAAATCCACTACACACTTCTCACTGGGCTGTACTAATCCAGTAGACTGTCACAAGAGTTTGAGATCACATTAGGCGCACAGATTCATTCTAGAGACTTCCAACCGGCGCAATTCTACAGTACATCCGGTAAAAAATTTGTCGGACGTTACAATATTTTGTCACTTGACAAACAATAAGACAGCTTCTCTTTCCTGGAAATATCATGGAATTGAAGTAAATGATACTCAGAAATATTCTTATTTGTTATGATGAATTTACTTGAAACGAGAGATTTTTACACGTATAAATTCACGATTTCCTTGCATTACTTTCATCAGGAAACAAAAGTGACGAGCACGCCGAAACATCTCGATGTATGAAAATGGATTGTCATGATCTTTCTATAAGGAGCCTCCAATTTATACGAATGGAAACTGCTATAATCCAAATATACGAACAACTGTCAAATAGCACACTTGCTATACACTGGAGGGTAAATACACGTATTGATTACAACTGAAGTGTTTTGCTGTGCTTGCGAATATTGTTTGACGGAAATTGTTACAAACTGCTGTAACCTGGTTTCTTTAATCATATTGCTTAACAAATTCGCTCTTACTTATACAAACACGGGGATAACATTGGGCCAGTGTACGTGAACTCAAAGCACAGCGGCATATGTCATGTTTACTTTCACATGCCATGTAGGCAATACCCGGAAGGAGCTGGCACTTATTTAAGGTTAAATGTAAGCTACTCAATCTTGTGAATCTAATTATGTAAAATGGCACTTAATAAATTCTCCTACTGTTCTAGGACGGCAAACTAGTTACAAACGATATGTTTACGTACATTCCCGAACTTGGCTACTATTTAAATTTGACACAGTTGGAAAATCCATTAGGAAAAATATGAATGTCGGGTTGCAAATTCTACCCGGGTGATATTGTTTTTTTGAGCTGAACCTCGGTATGAGTTTCTGCAATTTTACCCTTGCAATTATTAAAAGGGTAAATTTGACAAGATAACTTGTACTTCAGGTGCCTTTGTTCGTGTAAGTAACAAGAATGAATCTAGTCATTTTTATGCTGGTGCACCGGAACTACACCCCTTCGAGTGTAGATTTCCAAACGACATTTTTGGAAACCAATTTAAATGGTTTTATCATTGGAAAAATGGAGCTTACACGACTCTAAATGTGACTGGTGAGTTAAGGTTTTTTAATTAGAGGGATATTAAATGAGTCTTAAACTTAATTAAATAACCATCCTTTATTAGATCAAAAGGAAAATGATACGGATTCATTACACTACACTCAAACCGTTAATGTTACATTTTCTTCCTATACATAACCGATGTTGTTTGTGCTGGAATGTCAATGGCACTTCCTAATAATTCATATTCAGTTAAAGTGAAAAGTGAGTCTTAGAAATCACCAAACAGCAATATTCTTCCCCAAGAAAATTTTTAGTTTTTACTATACAAATTTTTGTCATTACCCACCTACCATCCTAAACCCACCACTTAAGGAACTGATAGTTTACACACCAGGAATGAAATTATTTACATGTTTTACACCTAGCGAGCCTACGCACTGGAGATGGCTAAAAAATGGCATGGATTTAAAGGTACCACTGTAAAACCGAATACCACATATGTATCATAACCGAATTTTACCACGTGTTTTGACGAATGATTTGTTCGGAAAAAGAAAGTGCAAGAGTTTAGTAAAAAATGGTTAAATTTAGAAAACTGAGCGTAAAGTTTAAAATGTGCATTTCGATAGTAACGATTGGTAAATTCGGTTAAAATGTGCGGTACGGTTATTATTTATGCCCGCCTAAAAAATGGAAAAACAGCTTGGATTGTAAGTTATCGTTGTGACATCAACCAAAACAAATCTATTTTTTGAAAAAATTATGTTCTTATGTCCTCGAATTTTAGTAATTTCAATTTGCCCTGATGAAGAAGTTCGAGTTAACTTTGAAACGTCCGCTAAATAAATATTAACCACTTATTACCCGGGCATAAACTAATAGAAAATGAGTAGTGTTCGGAAAGAAGTTGAAAATAGTAACATAATATTCATTTGACAGTTTATAAGCGGCTAAAATTACAAACCAGGAAGATCACGCACCACTGTACCATTTACAAAGCAGGTCTTTTGCCAAGAACCACTGGCGCCTGACCACAGCGCCGTCTAATCCGACCCTGCTATACCTGCATTGTATCCAACCTTTCTGAAATGTCATCATGATTTCAAGACTTCAAACCACAAGCCATCACCACCTCCAAATCATTTGATGTCCATGTGAAATTTGATGTGAAATTTGATGTCCTGTATCTGGTTGTTGCTGTCGTGTTTCTGGGAATATTTTTAACAATTTTTAAGTTCAATGTGGTATAAATCTGATTTTAAAGTTTAACTAATTGACTTTTTGCAAGCAAAGATGTAATGTTATTTTCGTTTGAAGGTACGACGGCGTTTAGATCGAAATCTTATGAATTGGTTTTTCCGTGGACGTAAAGTACAAGGGATACCTTTCAATGAGTTGGAGCCGCATGCAACGGAGTCATACGATTTTTCATATGAAATCAAGCCGATAAATTTAGAATTTGGTATGTTAAGCAAAATATTTGCAATTAAAAATCACTTTTGGAGCATGTATCAGTATGTTTTTTCCCCCAGTTCAAGAACTCAGAGGAGGAAATTTTAGTCAAGTACACTTTGGATGGCTGCATGATAGCAATGCAGACACAAAGATTCCCGTTGCGATAAAACAGATCAAAGATGTTCCCACTGCGTCAGAACAAGACCTTAAGAATGAGTTTATCAGCTTTTTGAATGAAATAAAAATAATGCAATATATCGGCTGTCACAAACATGTGGTTGCGTACGTTGGAGCAGTGACAACAGGCATTGCAAAATGTTAGGAATTTACTGAAATTGTACACAATTATTTCGAAAATATCATATTACAATGTATAATGCCTGTTTTCCAAAACAGATAGTGCTTATCTAGTGGTCGAATACTGCAGCGCAGGTGACCTTGCGTCGTATTTACAAAACTTTGCAAAAAATGGCGGATTATTCCATGATGATGTTCAGGTTTTGCACACTCTGTAAGTGAAGTTGCTACTATAAAAAAGGGCCGTATCTCAAAATGCACTGCGTAATTTTTCAATTGTTTAATTATATTTTCCAAAACTAGAAATCAGACACAAGCAGGCCAAGTTGTACTTAAAACATCTCACTTTATGAAATGGGCTAAAGATATGGCGGACGGGATGCATTATATAAGTTCAGAAGGGCTCGTGCATAGAGACTTAGCAGGCGCCAATATTTTACTAGATTATCCGGGTAATAATTCCACGGAGTATAAGAATGTCGATCCGAAAGCTAATTGCAAAAATATCTGACTTTGGATTGTCTAAAGCTTTATACGAGCTTAACAGTGATTACTACAAAATAGTGGTAAGTATATTTTCTTGGTGTTTTTAAACCAATGGTACTATTACCAAATAATGTTTATTTAATTTGCTCAACAGTTTGATCCAATCCGAGAAAACAATAGGCAGAGAAGGTTGCCTCTACGCTGGCTCTCAATAGAAGCCCTGAAAACCTTGAAATTTACAACAAAGAGTGATGTCTGGGCCCTGGGAATAACTTACTGGGTAATGTTCACTTTGGTTAAGGAGGTCCCATACTTTAACGAAGTGCCTGATTCCGTTGATTTGCAATTGGCCCTCATTAACTACCTTGACGGTGGTAGTTCGCTCAGTGAACCCGAGTATGCACCACAAGAGATGTGAGTTTTCACTGTTTTCAATACTTAACATTTGTTTAAACCCAACTAATAAACACAAATAAATGTCTAAAACATGTCATGGTTCAGGTGGGAAGTTATGCTACAATGTTGGCAAGAAAATCCTGCAGACCGTCCAGATTTCAGTGTGATTCGGGACAATCTGAAGGCTGTAAACGAAAAAATATCAAACATGCTAGAAAGCGATGGAGGAAATTATGCTCAAGGGGTAAGTTGGACAGAAAAATAATGACTGAATTATTATGTTTAAACGGTTATCCATAAGTGGATCTTATTTGTATTTGCAGACACAATACGAAACAGTGCAAGTAGCGAATTACAGCCGAACAGGAACTATGGATGAACTTGGCTATAACAATACGGCTTATAATGATCAACAAAGTGGGGAAAGTGGAAATTTAGATGGAGATGATGATAATGAGTCGCCGAATACACAACAAAATTATTCAAATCCGCAGTATCAAAACAGCGACGTTCTATCATACACCACGTCAACACCTTATGCAACAGTAGAATATGTGGAGAACTTGGGCTACGATAATATAGAAATGGATCAGTATTGTGTAAGAGAAACTGTCGCAAAAAACGATGATAGGGAGGAAATAGTCAGTAATAATGAGAGTGATAAGCCAATAAGTCTCAGACTAACAGTAAATGATCAAATATCAGTTTCAGGCTGAAAATTATGAAACTGATAAGCTGACTGTGGTTTTGCCAAATTGTTAATAATTATTGTAGAAAGGAATTTTTACCCCAGTATTTTTACAGGATCTCATAACATTGCTTATGTATTTTATGCATGCGGTATATACTTTGTATATTATGAATACGAGTAAAGTACTTAGTACATCCAGAATCTTTGATTGTGATTGCGCTTGAAGCTGTGAGCAGATCAATCAAAGCGATATGATTACTGCAAAAACTGTTGTACAAAAGAATATTAATAGGTAATTTTAGATTACACTAGTTTTTGTGGCCGCATTCGTCAACCCAACGTCAGTCAGCTCAGAGGAATGAAGCAACTGGTTGAACATAGTAGTTGTTCCTAATTAATTACAAATGACTAGCCGGGGGGGAAATAAAAAAGTTGCAGACGCCTGCACTTTTTGAAACATTGTTTTATTTAATATTTTATTAAATAATTGTGACTTTTACTGCCTCGATTGTTTGAAAAAGCTCACATAAGTATTATAAATGTGCTCTGTGTATCCATTTTAAGCTATTAGTACATAGCAGAATTTTTTTAACATATTTTGTTGACTGCTAATAAGTTGTTAATAAGTATGTATTATTTGATATGTAATTGGGGTAACATACCAAACAATTTCTTAAGTGGAAACACTAGATCTCGTTGACTTCTAAATGATTATTGACAGAGCGGGTTATTAGTATATATTGTTTGCTTTAGAACGGGAATTTAAATGTCATTGTGATTTTGCGGAGCTTCGTCAATTTTTTAAGATACATACATGAAGCGTTAAAATTTTATTTTAAAAATGTTTTCATATCCTGTGATATCAATTTAGCTGCGTATTTAATAAATTTACCGTAAACAGATTCCATTTGTTAAGAAAAGTAATTTCAAGCGCGAAAGTAATTAAGAAACGGACATTGCAGGCGGGGCGGGCGGAACCTAAAAAGTTAAAAAAGAAGGCGGGCAACAGGCACCTCTTTCTAATCGTCACGGGCACAGACTGGGCCGGGTGCTAAAAATTTTCTCAAACGCAAACCTCTAAATTTCAAACCGTTGTGTGGTTTATGGCACAGCGCTTTCTTCAAATTTTTCCCCAAGTTAAATTTGTGGTCTTTTATTTAGAAACAATACTAATGGAAACTTGTCATTTGATGTAAAACGCCACCCAATTAAGTGGTCCATTTTATCATCAGTTTGATTATCATCTATTGCATCCACGTAGAAGAATCAGATAGGATATGAAAAGATGTTTTGCTTGTGTAAGTGTTTCCACTCTACCAGTTTATTCGGATTGGATATAAAAAATTCTCATCCACATTTCGTCCTGATATAAAGATGGCTTTTGCTATTAAACACGAAAAAGTTTTCCTATCTGATATTTTTGATTAATTTCGGCTGGGAGAAAATAAAAACGTCATTTTTCGACATCATGGCATCTTAGCGTTTTTAATTATTCAAACCTGACACGTAACATTTTAAATTGGCAGGCAAATTGTTTGAAATCATTTTTGGCAATTTAAAATCCTTCCGGTTAATTTAATCCAAGCCCCTATACCTTTCTTTGCAATCACTAATGCTGCTTGCGCAACTATCCATATTTGTGTGATATTTTAAGATTATATAAGTTTTAGTCGCAACATTCGTCAACCCAGCGCCAGTCTGCTCAGAGAGACCAAACCTGTTGAACACAATAATTATTTGTAAGAATTTTTCAACTGAAAAATTAGTTGAGTGTAGAGTATCTCAGAAGGTGTTGATTTTTCTGGGAACTTTTATTAAATATTCAGAAGTACCATAGATGGAAAACTTTAATTGTAACATTGTAAATCGCTGCTATACTTGAATAAGCTAGGCCAGTTCTCAATTATATTTAAATGTTTAAAAAATCTCGTACTGCACAATATGTATAAACTTCATCAGCTCTTCAAACATAATTTTTCACAGGCATATCCCTTCTGATTTGAAAATATCTTATAAACACAGATCCAGGCCAAAATCTTGATTTGCTAACCAGTAACATTGAAAAAAAAATGCAATTACAAATCAACATGTTAAATAGTATAATCTAGTTAAAATAACACAACATAAAGGTGTCGCATTTTAAAGTTGATTTACGTAATTTAAAGCAGCTACCAACTAGCTGTTTGCTAGTTTGTACTGTAGAAAGCTTGCCAAAAAATCAAGATCAAGTGCTGGAATTTAAAATAGATTTGATCATCATCTTTACCAGTCAATTCAAAGGATTTGGTATATATACGAAAAATATATTTTCTTACGTGTCTCGACTCAAAAAATGTTGAACATCTAGGTACTCAATGTACAAACCAATCTATACTTTTTCTTGAAATAAATAGATTCACACTAGATCTAGTTTGTCGGATGCTTACCTAATAATTGGTTTTTCAAACCCATCAGAAAACAAGATTGCCTTTCTAGACTGTAAGAACTTTCTCGAGCTTTTGCTTCTAATTAAAATTGAAAAACCAATCTTTTACCTAACCAAACGTAATTACATTGGGTACATAAGATGAACCACTTTTCAAAGTTTTCGATTTTGACAACTTTACACGTGGCAATACTTGGGATACTAGCACTGTTCCCTGTTGCACAAGTTTCCAGCTACGATTCCACCTGCTTGTCTCGTATTTTTCCTCATCTGAATAACAACTCGGAAGAGTATGTTTTATACTTTGTCAACTTCAACACAACTACCAAAACTCGATATGTTCCAGATTCATCTTTAAAGTCCAGATCCATCGCAATCCAAGATAAAAAAGGACTAAAACGGGAGCATTACAAATATTCCAACACCTTCAACATTATCATCAGCCCAATCCAAATTGATCAGGAATGGGAAAATATCAAAATGACTGTTCGTGCCTTGGGCCATATACTTGTACCTTCGCGTACCATGTTTATCTTTGTGTGGGAAAATAGCCACGTTTCTACTGAATCACACAAATCCTTGACCCCGTCTTCAATTTCTCTTCTCACGAAAAAAAAAGATGCCGACTTATATGCAAAAATACATGAAAAGAATACTGAGTTGGCAAATTGGAACGAGAAGTTGCAAATATTTCCAGCCCTGAAAATCATTCTCACGGTGCCCCCTGGTTTTGAATGTAGACCAAATGGAATTTCAGTCACAATAATTTGCCGTGGATACTGCTCATCTGCCCCAATTCCCGTTGCAGATTTTTCAAGAAGTATCAACCAAAATATTTACGCAGTACATCGTCAACTGTATTGGAACGGAAACAAGAAATCCATTCCTGCGATTGTAATAAGCTGGGTGGGTTTCCTCAAAAACATACCAAAAGATCAAAAACCCATTTGCCTGAGCCAAAAAATGAGGATACATTTTAAATGTCGAACGGACATAATGTCGTCTTTATCCCTGGGAGAAGCACACAACTTGACACTCTTATTAGATACCAATAATCCTCGGGTTGCTCACAAACTTAAAATATTTTACAGTTACTTAGGCCCTGAATCCATTCTAACAACACTTACCCACACGCTTCCAAATCTTTACGACACCAGTCGGTACCAATTTCACAAGTTTGACTCCTACACCGTCTTGTTTTTTGTAAGGAATAAAGCAATGCATACCGACATGCTCAAATTTAGTACATGGCACGAGCCCTTCCCTCTTGATATTTGGAAAACAATACTAATCATTCTATTTTTCGCCCTACTTCGCTCGTACAAACGTCATCGCCAATATGAATTAGTAATCGGGGAACTTATTGGAATTCTTGCTAGTGTCTTTGGCGCAGCGCTCAAACCTCGCCATTTGGTTGTCATTTGTTCATTTTCTTTCATCCTCGACCAGCTCTACTCAAACGGTTTCACAAGCATTATAACGGTAGTAATAACACCAAAGCAGCTCATCAAAACGTTGAAAGATTTCGTTAACCACGGTTATAAAATAATTTATAACCAGCCTGTATACTCGGATGTTCCGGAAGTGGCTTATGGAAAGGAACTGAAATTGTATAATTTATCGGCTGCAGAAATGTTTAAGTGTTTAAACAATGATCCTACTAGCATTATCACAGTTTTTCTAAACTTGTCGTCTAGAGACGATAAACTGGGCCTTCCAGTTCCCAGCTCAATGACGCAATTTTTCCTACCTAAGCATTCCAAAGAGATGCGAGAACTCTTTAGTGAGAGCTTTAGAGGTTTCAAACTTGATCAAAATTTTGGCCAAAGCATTTACTACTGGCAACTAAAAACTGAGAATGAACACTGGCTGAGGGAGTCCATTCAGAGACTTGTGAGCTCTGGCTTATTTTACATATGGGATGACTGGTCCATGTGGCATTTTAAGCTCTACTTTAAGTTACAGTATAAAGAAGATAGAGGAGATCCTGAATTCGTTGACAGGGCCAAAATTCTTGCTATGATGACAGTTTTATCGTGCTTATTGGCAACTTCTTGTGCAGTATTTTGTCTGGAAATTAAATCCAATCTGCTTAAAATGTTGCTACGGAAGTGTGAAATAATATGGATGAGTGGAGCTGAAAGAATCAGAAACTACAAACTGAAGATTCGGGACAGATAATTTTATTAGACCCATTACGACTGGCTTGGCTAAACTGGTTTCGTTCAAGGATATTCAGGGCAGGCTTATTTATTTTTCTCCGATGACGAACGATGGAGGTTACTTTAGAGCGACCGTGTTTACTTTAGAGTTCACAAGTCGTATAGAAATATAAAATGTAAGATAGAATAAATAGATTTTAACTTATATGCAAATTTTTTCTATGCATGAAAAATACAAGATATTTTAGAAATTTAGGAAATTCTTCAAGATTCCTTATGGATTTTGTCTGAATGTTAAATCTGAACGAGTAGATTTATAGTGACAGAACAAGTACTCGTTTGCTGTAAATTGAAAGCAATTTCATGCATCATAATCTACTTTAATCATAATATACAATTTGCTATACAAATTCTGTTAGTTATAATATATGAGCCGACATCACGAGGAAAGTAAGATGTGAGTTGAGCTGTGATATAAGCATCTTAACGCGCATAATTGTTTTACATCAATGCGAGATTTTCATGTGGTATGGTGAAAGAATATATGGTTGTAGTTAAAAGTTCTAATATTATCGATATACACACAAGTGGGATTTTAGCTCGAGTCTAATTGATACCCATTATTTAATGAAAGTCGTAATTAATTCGTATTTTTTTAGTCTGTGTGCAAATGTGCTTGCGTAGTCGCTATTAAGTTAATCGCATTAGACATCAAGTTTACATAGTCTTATTTGATTTTTCAATTGTAACTGGCGTTTATTCTAGTGTACAAGTTTGGAAAAACATACATTAAATTAAACAAACTAATTTTAAACTCGTCTCCAAAATCATCACCCCAATAGGAAATACAAGGGGACGTCCTCACAACTAGGCAGGGAGAATAAACGAAGGTAAGATGTTTTTTAATTTGAGATTTCTGTTTTATATTGCGTCTGCTTGCTTAAGTATTGCCGTATGGCTGATAAAAAGGGCTAACGTTTCCTTGCAGAAAGCTCTAAATTTGATTCCACCTTGTCGTTTATGTACTTCGGTGTATTGCCACCTCATGTTCGGTTTATGCATAACATTCGTGCAGTCCCATTCTTTTAGCATTTTCAAAATTTTCATAACTTTCGATTCCATATATTATTAGTAACATCAGCTTCTCCACCTATAAAACAAGTTATTTTTATATTTTTAGATACATTCACCATGTCTAAATTTTTATACACATGTTAGCTTGCCCTTCTTCCTAATTACGTAATTTGTTTCCACCTCACGGTAGGTTTAAACCCACAGAAATTCTTGGATCGTTGCATTATCTCTTTCATTTGTGCTCAATGAGTAATTTGTTGCTTAATTAGCTTTTATAAATCATAATCCTAAAATGGGTTATTAAATTGAATTTATTACGTTATAAAATTTATAACGTTTAATGTTTGACGCAAAGTTACGTACAGCTGTATTGATTCCAAGATTGTGGTTGGCTTATAGGGGAACTTGTATATAGTCGTGCCCTATAACAAAAATGCAAATTAGGATGCCTGTCGCATGATTTAACGTAAAACAAGCGGGACAGCACTATAGTTGTTTACGTCCTGTATCTGAGCCAATCTTAGAATCAATGGATCTGTAAAAGGGAATACTACCGTTTGTTAGGTACTAGTGCCGCACGCCATGAAATATTCAGTGGATTCTAAAAAGTACTAAACCTACTTGATCTTAAATGCTTCTGTAGGAACTGCTGCAGGCTTGCCCTGGGTAAAAAGGACCGATGGTGAAAATACGCAACTAAAGATACTTTATTCGGAGCTACCACCATAACTTCAACCTGGAAATTAAAACGATATGTGAAAAACACAAAATGAAAGTGGCAACTATTAAGGACCTCGCAACCATTCATTAAGAAGGGAGACACTTAAAAGAATGGGTTGATGCAACCTCTGCACAGGAAATGTGGTATGAATTCATATGCGTACGTCAGAATTATCATAGTTACATTGCAGAATGTGTAGTTTTTAAAATGTCATTTGTTTACTTTACAATCTGGCAGAATGCGAGGTTTAACCTGGAAAAGGAGGCGTATTGTTGGGATGACGACACAAATGACCCATTTAAGTTCACCACCTTTTTCTGCTGCTACCTGCGGCAAGTAATCAGTGAGTCAGAATCTGGTGTGGTCATCAAATCTTGAAGTCTGTTGGAAATTGAATTCACATGCTAGACATTTACCAAAGAACAGCCCTTGGAACAGTGCTTGACATTCGCTCTGCAATTACCCTGATTGGAATACACCAGTAAGAATGAAGTTGAAATTTGGTGTTATAATTGTTCCATAAGTTGGAGCAGCTTAAATATTTTTTTGTTTAATCAGGATTCGATGAAAAGCCATGTGAAGTAGGAAGTAAGCAAAGGCATGCCATGCGTGGGTGTCCAGAAATACAAGACCCTTTCTACCTAAAAGGTAAGATATTTTTCTTCAACAAAATGAACTACTCTAATGCTGACGTCATTATACTGCATCTTTTTGCAGATAAAAATCAATATTTCGAAGACGACCGCAGAATAATAGGTGAAAAAGATTAAAAACACATTTTAAACCCTACGCTTCAGTCAATTTATTTTATGCAACAGTTTTCTTACTAAATCACTTGTTCCCATTCTGCTAGTTTCCAATCGGGACAATGCCAAGCATTGCTCAACCCTGCTGTATTTGGCATGGGTCTTAACTTACGTGCAGAGTGGCAGTGCCACAGAACACCAGAGCTCGCTCTCCTCCATGTTAAGGATTAACATGGTAAATGGGATATGGGAGAACACTTTGGGATGCCCTATCCTGTCCATGTTAAAATGCCAGGAGAACACTTGCAAGGTTTAAGACCCATGGTATTTGGTACATGTCCATCCAGTCAACATGGTTGCTTACTTTGGATGACCTTAAAATTACAAGATTAAGAAGTTAATTGTATCTTTCAAACAACTTTAAATATTTGATGACCTGATTTAGACTCACTGCAGACTTACCATGGGTATAGGTAAAAGAAGTTGGTGAATTTAAATGCGTCATTCGTACCGTCGCCCCAAAAATAGGCCTCCCTTTTCCTGGTTGACCCGCATCCAACCAATTATATATTTGCAAAAGTAAGTAGGTTAATTCAGACGTGACACTTAAAATCACCACGTGTCCTTTGCAGGGGTTGCGTGAAGCTATTCTTCTATATGTCTCCCTAAATAATGGAAGGTTGTGAGGTCCTTTATTGTTGCCATTTTCATTTTATATTTTTCACAAAACGTTTAAGCTTTATGATGAAAATTGTGATGGTAGCTTCAAATTAAGTATTTTCGTTTGCGAACTCTCACCATCGGTCCTTTTTGACCAAGGGCATGCGTTTCCTACAGCAGTTTCTACAAGAACGAGTAGATAAGTTTTACAAATTTACTGCAATGTGGAATACAGTTATCTTTGCTCAAATTAGATCTGTAAAATTTTTGTTTACAGCAACAACTAAAAAATTCGAGAAACATTATAAATATTGTGAACATTTTTTGTTTTTTTGGACCTCAGTGTCACTAAAAGAAGTATTAACGTTTCCTTGAAAGCTAGAAAATTAAAGTTTAGGTAGCTCGAATATAATTTATTTTGGAATGTAATTTAGTTAGAGTCAGTGTTTTTTAAAGTTTGTATGAAATATAAATATGGAAGCTAACAAAATATTTATATATATAAATAAAGTAAATTCTAATGATTAACGCAGATGTTTGTAAATTATGTAATAGTTGGCAAAAATTAGTAGAAAACAAATTTTGCGATCGCACATGTGGAAGCTAATATCTCATACATCATTGGTTAACCCTATGACTTTACCTGTAGAGTATCAACTTGAAGTAAAGACGTTGTAATTTTAATTAAAAAATTATCAATATAAATAAGCCTTTTATGGAATACTTTGAAATGTTTATAAATGTAAAGAATCGTGGCATTGTCCAATATTGCGCACACTGTTGTTGTTCCTTTCCAATCTATCACTCTGTTTGTTCAAGGATCTTGTGTTTATTAGCCTGTTAAAATTACATTTGAATTCTAATTCATAAAAATCTCTTCTGCAACTCCTTTCTCTCCAACATAAACATCAGTTTTGCTGTTTCATCGTTTTTCAAGAGACTTTGAACTTTACTGACAGAAGGAAACAAAGTGGCGTAGTCATCGACACGAATTGAACGACTTGTGTTGCATTTTGTGACACTTATGATAACTAATATCCCAAAATATTATCTGAATGGGCATTTTTTTTCCGTGGCAGCATTGAATTTTTAAAATCACTATGCATGAATGGCTGTTTGAATGAATAATTTGCAAGTTTTCAAAATTGTTTTCAAATGCCCGATTTGACTTTACTCTCTTAGATTTGAATCGAAATAAAACATATTTTGTCATTTTTTCCATTTTGAAGAAAGGAGTTTAAAAATGCAAATTTTTAAAGCAACTCTAGAATTATGAAATTAAACATGGGGAAATTGCTTGAACGCTGGATAGTTTTTAATTATACGTCACATATTTCAAATTCTTACGAAGCCGCTACGCGCTGAAACAAAAATCCCAATTCACTGATAATATTTTGGGGATATTAGTTATTCTAATGTTAAAAATGCAATTTCAATTCGATTATTGCTCATCTCAAACTTTGATTTAATCAATTGATTAAGACTTGGAACAATTGTTAAAAATTGTTATAAATCGTTTAGGTAAAGTCAAACGTAATTACATTTAATTTCATGCGTAAAAGAAATTAAACAGTGAATTTGAATCTGGATTTCCGTCTTTACAAATCAACAAAATAAAGAAAATCCTTTCCCTGTATATTGAACTGAACTGTATTAGATAAACTTTTGTACATTCACGATTGCATAAGTAGTATACTAAAAACATTGACAATAATTAACTAATAAATAGTATTGTACAGTTTCAGTGAGTTTCAGACAATAAAGTTAATGCATACTCTATACCTTTCTATTCCTGCATTTCCTCGTCTCATCTTAACCGATTGTAATTATCCAGTTGAACGTTCCTTTGGAACAATTAAATGGCAAATACGAATCATAGAAAGAAGAGTAGCACAGTTAAGCGTTGACTTTGTCCAACTATCTCCAAAGCAAAAGCTGTGACAACTAATTTAAAATCGACTCGAATGTAAGCCGTGTCTTTTTATCAAACGCTACATAATAATAGACAATTTCGGGTTTGAGCCTCAACTTGTCTTCAAGGCACCGTCTGAAAACGTTCGAATACTACAACATAGGTTTTAATGAGGATTGTTCCATATCTCAGTTGATTTCCAGGTTTCTCATTAACACAGTTCAAGAAGGGCTAATCCCTGAATTGATATTTGGGCCCTTGGCTAGAAAATCATGTACTCGCCATAATTTAAAAAAATAGAACCGGTATATAATAGATAATATTCATATATATCGGAATATAACGGCGTTTCATTTAAAGGTTAACTTTGACTACATTGAATATAATACAACTGTCATATACTCATTTTAAGAGGTTTCATCTTGGTAATCATCATTTTTGTCGATCAATTCAAAGTATGTACAAATATTTCTTAAATAAAAAACAGCTAAGCTTACAACTTTTAGTTAAAACCAATTTAATACATTTAGGTACTCTATGTGCTTAGCAATCATTTTTTTCCCTGAAATAATAATCACTCAAGCCCTACTTCGCAGTGTTTTACAATTAAAATCCCTTCCGGTTAATTTAAAACAAACAATATTCTCTTTGCAAACACGAATGATATGCGCAACTGTCCCTACCCGTGAGGTATTCTAAGCTTGTTTGTGCTTTTGTCACCACATTCTTCTAACCAACGCCAGTCAGCTAAGAGGTACAAAGTTAACCAAGTTAAACATAATCATTGTTTATAAATTTCCAAAATTGTGTTAGCAAGGAAATGTTAGTTGAGTGAAGAGTCTCTCAGAAGGTGTTGATTTGTCTGTGCTAATTTTTTTTAAATTCAGAAAAACCATAGATGGAATATTTAAATGTAAATTGCTGCTACATTTAAAAAACACTTAGCAATCGGTACCTAACATGTATACAATATCCTGTAGTCCAAAATAATTTTTCAAAGGAAATTGTTTTAGATCCCTACTGATTTCCAAATTTCTCAAAAATACAGAAGGCCTCAATCTTGAATTACCTTAATTTTTGCTTTAATTAGTCCGGTTTAACTGAAAATTATACAATCGCAAAGTAAAGCCGCACATTAATTAATCTAATTAATTTAACACAATCTTTAGGTAAATATGAACTAATTTTTCACTTCTTTAGCCGTAAAAATACTAAACAATATATAGGTATCGCATTTAAGAATTAACTTTCTCTAGGCTCCCGATTGGGCTACATAATTTAAATAAGATACAATAGTTGGTTAGTTTGTACTTTGGAAAAGCTTTCCCAAAATCCAGATCAACTGCTAGATTAAAAAATATATTTGATCATCATCTTTACCATTCAATTCAAATGATTGGTTTCTATCTGTTTTGCTGACGTGTCTCAGTTCCACAAATGTTTTACATCTAGGTACTCAATGTGCAAAGCAATCAATACTTTTTCTTGAATTAATTGATTCTTACGGCCGCCCATGTTTTGTCGGATGCAAACTTAATTGGTTTTGAAAACTCATCAGAAAACAAGATTGCCTTTCTGGCCTTTCCCAAGCTTTTGATTACCATTCAAAATTGAAAAACAGTGTTTTAAACTATCAAGCGTGTAATTTGAAAGCGATTTTTAATTAAGATACTTTATGATTAAGACATGCAAACTCAAATTGAACAGGTTTAAATGACTAATATTTACTTGTGAAATAATCAGTTTGAGAGGACATGTTGATAACAATATTTTAATTAGTCAAGCTTTCTGCGTCAAACCTTTTGCGCTTTTTGATGACATAACCAAATCTTTAAAGCATTCATAGGCCCAATTTTTATTATTTAACTTAATCAAGAACTAGCGAAATCTCTTATATCAGCCTATAACCTACGGAATTTTAACTTAACTGGTAATTAAATTGGAGCACACAAGATGACCACTTTTTAAAATTTTCAATCATGACAATTTTACAAGTGACGATCATTGGGATAATATTGGTCCCTGTTGGCCAAGTTTTCAGTTACGATTCTACTTGCTTTTCTCGCATTTTTCCTCATCTGAATAGCAAACTCGGACGAGTATGTTTTATACTTTGTCAACTCTACAAAAACTGCTCAATTCGTCCAAGATTCATCTTTGGAGTCCAGGTCCATTGCAATCAGAGACGGAAATGGACTAAAACGAGAGCACTACAAATTTTCCGACACTTACAACGTTATCATCAGCCCATTCCAAATCGACCAAATATCGGAAAGTATAAAATGGAGTGTTCGTACTTTAGGTGATGTACTCGTACCTTCGCGAACCGTGTTCATATTTGTGTGGGAAAGTAGACCGATTTCTTCAAATCCTCTTGTCTCAAATCAAAAAGATGCGGATCTATATAAAAGAATTCTGAAGGTGAACAGGGTAATTGCAGATTGGGATGAGAAGCTACAAATATTTCCAGCGCTGAAACTCATTCTCACCATGCCTACTGGGTTTGAATGCGAACGAAAAAGAGCTTCAGTTAATATAATATGCAGCCGATACTGCTCATCAGCTCCAATCCCGGTTGCAGATTTCTCAAAAAGTTTCAGCCAAAATCTTTACGCAGTTCATCGTAAAATGTATTGGAACGGAAACAAGAAACGCATTCCTGTGGTTGTAATAAGCTATGCGAACTTTCTTAAAAACATATTTAACATTCAGCGAATGGTTTGCCTAAGCCAAAAAATAAGGATGGATTGAAATGTAAACGGACATCATGTCGTCCTTAGTCCTTGCAGAAACACACAACTTGACAATCACATTAGATACAAATACTAATAGGCTCGGTAAAAAACTTAAATTGTATTACAGTTACGAAGGCCCTGAATCCATTCTAACAACACTTACCCATCCGGCCCAGAACTTTACGAAACCGGCCGCTATTATTACAAGTTTGACTTCTACTCTGTCCTATTTTTTGAAAGGAAAAAAATA
>LJIJ01002859.1:0-23105 GCA_001718145.1 Orchesella cincta
AACAAGTGCAACTTTGAATTATTGGAGTGGAACGTGTCTGACTTCTGCGGTTTGATGCTAAATATACCAAACACAAATATATTAAGTGTTTTTCTTTTTGTGATATTGTTGCAAGGAAACGAACGTAATTATCTAAGACAAGCTATACGAAAAAGAGACGCCGTAAGCTGCATTCAGTTGAGGTTTGACACTATTCCAAGTGAAGTCACTTCATGCACTCATCCAAGCTGCTACATTAAAATTATTTAAACTCGAGAGTTTTGCATTTAAAATTATTCGATTTCAAATCGGGAGTTGATTACGTTTCGGCGAGTTTAGAATAGAAATGTCGGTATACAAGACTTCCACACGGTGGAACAGGGCTGCTGCAAAAACCGAAAGAGAGGAAGCTTTTTTGAAATGAGTTTTGTGAAGTTCAATATCGTTTTTTACATTTTACTCATGTGGATTGCGGTTAGCAACACAGCTGAAGTACCGTCGCAAAAGGTATGTAAAATCAAAACTCAAAATATTAAGCATGTGCTAAATCTCAATTATTCTTCTAAAATTCTGCATTCATGTTTTTAATGTTTATTTTTTGTTGTGTCTCCAGGAAAAATTCGAATTGCTGGAAATTGATACTAGTTCTGTAAACGCTGACTCCCAATCGTTGAAATATTGCATTCAGTCGTTGCCGGCGATTTCCGGCTGGGAAGAGAAGGTTTATCCGAACATGAGTATAATTGAACCTATTCCTATTTTATGCGGACCTGAAGAAAACGAAACACGTTACATTATACAAGGTAAAAATCATAACAAACCTCATGAACTTTTCTCCAAAAATCCCACGAAATTAAGCTTTTGAAATTTGGAATGTAGGGTCAAGGTGGAGCAGTTCGAATTTGACGTACAAGATAATAAGCTACCCTCGTAGAACAGCAATACTTGGTGGTTTTGCAGCTATTGACAGAGAATTTAAAAACGCTTTTGCTCTTTGGGAAAATGTAACTGACTTAACATTCACAGCCACCAAAGATTGGTACGAAGCAGATATCAATATTAGATTTTTGAGTGGATTCCACGGGGATGCCATCAATTTCTCATTTCTTCAAATGCTCATGTAAGCGAAAATTTAACAATGCTATAAAAAAAAATTGTGAGCGACTTCTAATGTTTATTAATTTCATTCGGATAGGCACGTCCACCAGTTGTTGGTGGGGACATTCATTTTAACGATGAGGAATGGACAATTGGAACTTCTTGGGACCGATATCTTTCAGATGCAGGTTAAAGTTATAGCTTAACTCATTCATTAAAGGTATAAATCGATGTTATCTAATTATTTCTAATATTTTTCAGTGCACGAACTTGGGCACACTTTAGGACTACATCATTATCGGCATAATGACTCTGTAATGTATCCTTCCAGCAAAGAGTATATCTCCAACTTCACTCTGCATTCGGATGATATTGAAGCGATACAGGTAATGCTTTATCCAATCTCATTATTACATATCAGAATCTTTTTTAATACCAACAGACGTTTTAAGCTGAACAGTTTACTTTGATTTTTTACAGATTATTTATGGGAAAAAGAGCAAGACAACTCAACCAAAGCAAGAACATGAATCTCAGTCGTGGCTTTTAATTACTTGGGCTGTAATTGCAGTTGCATGCATCCTATCTGGGGTTATCATTGCAGTTGGCGTTACTCAAATCATCAGGTGCCGTAAACAAGTCTCAGAGTGTTACTGGACCAAAGTTGAGTTTGGGGTGAATCTAAAATAAATTTTGAATTTACCTTTGAAAGTACTACCAATCGGTTTTTCCAGCTTCTCAATTAAAAGTGTATATAATAAATTTTATGGTTACACGAAGTGCATGTGCATGAAAGGAAATACAAAATCTACCCCAGTCTTATGTTCTGCAAAAAATGTATTTAAATAATATAAACATGATGAGTATAATTGTATTAATGTACGATCTCCACTTCTGTATAATACAACATTGTCCGTACATCAAAATGAACTCTTTAGAAATATGTTTTAACTTTTCTCAATAATTTTAATGATCTAGAATAGTGACTAGTTGATTTCTGTAAAAATGGTAGACTTTAGTTGCGTGCGTGAACTATGAGCACTGTCAGCTCACACGTCTAGATTTTTGCAGGTAAAAGATTATGCGCATTAAAATAATTTTCACTTAAATGAAACTTGTTCTTGACTACTTCAACTCATGTGTAAGTAAATATAAGTGTAGTGTTAATAAACTAAAATAACTTTTTAAATCACTAAATTTTAATCATACTATCGGTTGCTTATGAGGTTTTTAGCATTTTACACCAATTCATTTTTACCATGAATATTTCTTTGCGTTCATAATACTGAACTAAATGCAAACTGTCTCAAATTTTGTCATTCATAACGTTAAAAGTAAACATACAAATACGATAAATGATGAAACTACTAAAAATGAGAGTACACTTATGACACTAGTCGTCAGTTGATCTTATCATATTTACCTTGATCAAACAAAATGGGCTGCATTACATGTTTTAAAGTCACCTTGTATAAACTTCTTTTTTTATAGTTGTATCCATGATCCCGTGAAAAAAAATATTCAAAATGATAGGTGAAAGATTTGGTCCGAAATATGAAATAACTCAAGTACAATTTTTATATTTTACAAATTCCATATACTAATTAATGTTTGATTTTTCAGTACTGTGCCAACGCACTTGCACTTATCTGTTTATTGTATACACATGACATTGACGATCATCTCACTCTAACCAAATAGAATCTGAATCTCGAAATAAGATCATGCAAAAATGTGTCTTGTGACCAGCTACATAATATATTCTTACTTCATCTACATTTGCAGTAATAAAATGAAACAAGAACTTTGTACTTTCACCTCTCACGAAGACACAAAAAGAAGGATCAGAATCAAGATGTAACAAACTATGAAGTTTGTTTAAGATAATTATTCTTTCATGTAAGAGCTTTGTACATTTTTAGAAGCGTAACACATAACGAAAATTACTCAATATCTTCTTATACAATTAAGGCACACAAATTCTTACGAGTTCATGTGGACATAATGAGTGTACCGCCGGAGAATGGTGGAGAAAGAAAGTATTATCATCACCAACAACAAACGTCATCATCAGGAAGACAAAAACGTTGAGTTTATGCAACCTGACGCGTACACAGAAAATGAGTCATTCATCCCAGTCAAAACTCAACCCTCACGTATCTTCTCTGTTGCATCTGCGTTGGCAGGTGCTTGCTGGAAAATACGTTATGTTCTCAGCTAAGAAGACAAAAGTTGCTCAATTCAAAAGGAATTGGTAGATGAGCTAAACTTTTGTCTTCATACTGAGAAGCATTAACGTATTTTCCCAGCAAGCACCTGCCCAAACGCAGATGCAACAGAGAAGATACGTGAGGTTGAGTTTTGACTGGGATGAATGACTCATTTTCTGTGTACGCGTCAGGTTGCATAAACTCAACGTTTTTGTCTTCCTGATGATGACGTTTGTCTGTTGTTGGTGATGATATACTTTCTTCTCCACATTCTCCGGCGGTACATCATTATGTCCACATGAACTAGTGAGAATTTGTATGCCGTGAAAATGTATAAGAAGATATTGAGTAATTTTTTGTATACGGGTTTACGCTTCTAGAAATATACAAAGCTCTTACATGAAAGAATATTTATCTTAAACAAACTTCATAGTTTGTTACATCTTGATTCTGATCCTTCTTTTTGTGTCTTCGTGAGAGGTGAAAGTACAAGTTCTTGTTTCATTTTATTACTGCAAGTAGATGAAGTAAGAATATATTATTTAGCTGGCCACAAGACACATTTTTGCATGATCTTATTTCGAGATTCAGATTCTATTTGGTGAGAGTGAGATGGTCGTCAATGTCATGTGTATACAATAAACAGATAAGTGCAAGTGCGTAGGCACAGTACCGAAAAATCAAACATTAATTGGTATATGGAATTTGTAAAATATAAAAATTGTACTTGAGTTATTTCATATTTCGGATCAAAACTTTCACCTATCTTTTGATATTTTTTTCACGATCATGGATACAACTATAAACAAGATTTTATAAAGTGACTTTTAAAATGTAATGCAGCCCATTTTGTTTGATCAGGTTAATATGATAAGATCAACTGACGACTAGTGTCATAAGTGTACTCTCATTTTTAGTAGTTTCATCATTTATCGTATTTGTATGTTTACTTTTAACGTTATGAATGACAAAATTTGAGACAGTTTGCATTTAGTTCAGTATTATGAACGCAAAGAAATATTCATGGTAAAAATGAATTGGTGTAAAATGCTAAAAACCTCATAACAACCGATAGTATGATTAAAATTTAGTGATTTAAAAAGTTATTTTAGTTTATTAACACTACACTTATATTTACTTACACATGAGTTGAAGTAGTCAAGAACAAGTTTCATTTAAGTGAAAATTATTTTAATGCGCATAATCTTTTACCTGCAAAAATCTAGACGTGTGAGCTGACAGTGCTCATAGTTCACGCACGCAACTAAAGTCTACCATTTTTACAGAAATCACTAAGTCACTATTCTAGATCATTAAAATTATTGAGAAAGTTAAAACATATTTCTAAAGAGTTCATTTTGATGTACGACAATGTTGTATTATACAGAAGTGGAGATCGTACATTAATACAATTATACTCATCATGTTTATATTATTTAAATACATTTATTGCACAACATAAGTATCGGGTAGATTTTGTATTTCCTTTCATGCACATGCACTTCGTGTAACCATAAAATTTATTATATACACTTTTAATTGAGAAGCTGGAAAAACCGATTGGTAGTACTTTCAAAGGTAAATTCAAAATTTATTTTAGATTCACCCCAAACTCAACTTTGGTCAGTAACACCTGAGACTTGTTTACGCACCTAATGATTTGAGTAACGCCAACTGCAATGATAACCCCAGATAGGATGCATGCACTGCAATTACAGCCCAAGTAATTAAAAGCCACGACTGAGATTCATGTTCTTGCTTGGTTGAGTTGTCTTGCTTTTTCCCATAAATCTGTAAAAAATCAAAGTAAACTGTTCAGCTTAAAACGGCTGTTGGTATTATAAAAAGATTCTGGTATGTAATAATGAGATTGGATAAAGCATTACCTGTATCGCTTCAATTCAATCCGATGCAGAGTGAAGTTGGAGATAAACTCTTTGGCGTAAGGATGCATTACAGAGTCATTATGCCAATAATGTCCTAGTCCTAAAGAGTGCGCAAGTTCGTGCACTGAAAAATATTAGAAAAATTAGATAACATCGATTTATACTTTTAATGAATGAGTTAAGCTATAACATTTAACCTGCAGTCTGAAAGATATCGGGTCCCAAGGAGGTTCCGATTGTCCATTCCCTATCATCGTTAAAATGAATGTCCCCACCAACATATGGTGAAATGTATATCCGAATGAAATCAATAAACATTAGAAGTCGCTCACAATTTTTTTTAATAGGATTGTTAAATTTTCGCTTACATGAGCATTTGCAACAAATGAGAAATTGATGGCATCCCCGTGGAATCCACTCAAAAATCTAATATTGATATCTGCTTCGTACCAATCTTTGTGGCTGTGAATCTTAAGTCAGTACATTTTCCAAGCAAAAGCGTTTTTAAATTCTCTGTCAATAGCTGCAAAACCACCAAGTATTGCTGTTCTACGAGGGTAGCTTATTATCTTGTACGTCAAATTCAAACTGCTCCACCTTGACCCTACATTTCAAATTTCAAAAGCTTAATTTCGTGGCATTTTTAGAGAAAGTTTCAGGAGATTTGTTATCATTTTTACCTGCTATAATGTAGCGTGTTTCGTTTCGTTCATGTTCGCATAAAATAGATATAGGTTCAATTAAGCTCATGTTCGGATAAATCTTCTCTTCCCAGCCGGAAATCGCTGGCACATCTTGAATGCAATATTTCAATGATTGGGAGTCAGCGTTTACAGAGCCATCATCAAATTTCAGCCATTCGAATTTTTCCTGTAGACACAACAAAAAATAAACATTAAAAACATGAATGCAGAATTTTAGAAAGGATAATTGAGATTTAGCACATGCATGCACGCTTAGTATTTTGAGTTTTGATTTTACATACCTTTTTCGACGGTACTTCAGTGTGTTTAACCGCAATCCACATGATATAAATAAAAAACGATATTGAACTTCACAAAACTCATTTTCAAACTAAAAGTTTTCCTTTCTTTCGGTTTTGCAGCAGCCTGTTCCACCGTGTGGAATCTTTGTATACCCGACATTTTATTCTAAAACTGGCTGAAACGTAACCAACTCCCGATTTGAAATCGAATAATTTTTAAATAAACTCTCGGCTTCTAATGAAATTTAATAATTTAATGTAACACTTGGATGAGTGCATGAAGTGACTTCACTTGCAAATAGTGCAAACCTCAACTGAATTTAGCTCACGCATCTCTTGTTGGGAGAGGCTTGCTTTAGATATTACGTTCGTATTGCAACTCAAATCCAAAAAGCAAAGTGCGTACTCACCAGAATGAGTCAAAATTGTGACTTTTTAGCTAAACATGAAAAAAGTCCATCCAGCAAACTCAATCCAAATACAGATGCAGCAGAAGAAGATGCGTCATGTTTGAGTTTTGACTGGATGGATTGACTCATTTTATTGTTAGTTCGGTTGTGTTTTCCTCAATATCGAAGATCTGCTTCACATTTTTGTGTATCTTAACGTAAAAACTCAAAGTTTGTATGATTATGATCGCGTTGTGGTGATACTCTCTCTTCTCCATCGTTCTCCAGTTAACACTCATTATCTTCAATAATTTAAGTATTCGTTTCCGTATGCCCTGTAAGGGTAAGTACAATGCATTTGAAGTTTTGCTTGATTTCTTTTAAATGTAATGGCAGACACGACACGGACAGAGACACTGCGATACTCCGTGCAGATAGAACTCTACAACAGAAGCATAGCAAAATGCGGATGAATAACATATATTGTGTATTTGCATGATTCGAGGACCGTATGCATATTAACATGAAACGTATCATCAGCAATACTTAAAATGAAGGATAAAAATTCCCGCGTTTACTCTATCGGTTTATATATATATATTTCATTTATATGCATGGATCTTGAGATTTAATAAAAATGCAACAAATCCTACAATAAGTAGAAAATGTTTCTTACGCATGTTCTTTGCAATATGTGCCAGTATTTCTTCATAACGTACACATCCTTTTGTAATTTTAGTGGTATGGGTCTGCGCATCTTGGTCTTGAACTCATTGGTTTCCACTCTTGAGCATACAATGATTTCCAGAATGTTATGTCAAGCTGGAGATCTCGGTGTAACATATATGTGCAGCGATAACCATTCATCCCAATATAAAGAATCAACCACCACGCAAACGGTGATCATATACCAATTTATGCAATTTTGATGATGCCGGTGACAGACGAGGGTATAGCAGATTGTTAACCAGGAATAAAAACGGAAGGACTATCAAAAAATCAACACAGTTTTGTGGCTTTTATTGCAACGTAAATTACACACCAGCGGTGACGAAATGAAAACAAATATATTTTTTGTTTACACGATTTTCTGTCAAGATCAATTACTTGTTGAGCTGAGAGTCAATGAAATTGTTATAAAGCTAACCGATATGGGGCATTGAGCAACAGTCAAAACCCAAACGTTTGAATGGGATACAATTAATAGTGAATTGAATTGGTCGCGTTTGTATTTGTAGCTAACTAGATAAAATATTAAACACGATATGGAAGAGGACGAAATATGTGCTGACATTTCCAATTTTAACATGATAATAACGTTTACTAAACTACTAACGAGCCATTATTTCAACTTGGCTACACTCCATATGATTTCAAGATGATAAACCCAGCTCGGGATGTTGGTCTTATATCGGAAAAATTGGAGGTGGACAAGTTCTCAATTTACAACCTGAGTTCGGACCTCACTGCCTTTTTTACCTGACTGTTGTTGACGAAATGATCCAAAAATCGTTTTTAAGTGTTAGAGATACTCATCCCCGCTGGAGGACCGAGATGAATTCTCTTCTTGATGAAAAGCGTTTAAACTTATGGACCAAACCCAATCTTACCATCTTCTCCACCGATCCAAGTCAACTGTTCAACCTGGCCAGCTTCGGTCCATGCCAAATGAGAAGGATGTGAGCTTAAAGGTGTTATTTGTCTCCCTTCAGTTTATGCAAGCTTCGAAACGAGGTCAATTTGTTCCCTACCAAGTCGCTGGGAGTTAAGCCAACTTTTGATGAGGGGACCAGAATTTGAATTGGAACCTGTGGCATTGAACTCCAACGCTACACCAGTGGTGCGGGTGCTCAACTTCTTCTCCAAATAACGTGTCACCAGCTCACTCCTCTCCTGACACTTCTTTGGCCTGGATTCTGGAAAAACACCAACCTCAAAGCTCTGAAACGTCTTGCGGTCGATTCTCACTTGGGTCGACCAATCCAATCCTGATACTCCCGAAGTTGAATGTAAGCCCTGGAGTACCTTCAACTTTTGCGAAGGGAAGAGGAGAAGGGCCGCTGAGAGCATCTCCGATGTGGTGAGAACTGTGAGAAGCAACCAGCTACTGAAATGGATTTTGGGGTGTTCACTTTCCCTCCTCTTTCACTTTCCCTTTCCTGAGAATGGCATAATCCGATTCCGTGCAAGTGACTCCTTCCAACATTTCACATTTGCTCGGGCAAAGATCAGGTTTTCAAATTGGGGGATCCTGTCTATTCGAGTCTCCATGCTTCAGATAGAGTGAGAAGCTGTCAAAACTAGATGAATGAGGTGCCTTCAATTGCTGGAAACGCGTAACTTAATAACGTTGGATAGCCTTTCCAAGAATTATTACCAGTTGGATTACAATGATGCGGAAACGGCGAGGCAACTCCTCAATCAAGATGAGGATGAATGGAAAGTGTTTTCAACACTCAATCAATGACCTTTTTTTGAATACCAGAACGATATTACCAAACACCTCTTCTATTTCTTTTATAAATTGAGCATATAGTCTACAACCAAAGTTTTACAACTTTGGCCTGCGTCACATTGCCCCAATGTCTTCCTTTTGAAGATATGGGGCATTTTAAGCCAAAATAGGTACTTCCGTTACTACACTTTTGTGACCAAACGTAGTATCACAGAGACGTAATTCTTTTGCTAAAAAGCCAAGAAAACCTGAAATAAGGGTCTTGTTTTACAATTGCAAAAACCACCCTGTTTTACAACTTTTGTTTGCAGATTAGATGCTCAATATATAAAAGACATAGTTGAGGTGTTTGGAAATTTTATTCCGGTATTCAAAAATGGTCCTCATAAATGTACCTGAATAGTCAGAAAAGGGAAACTAGTTTCGTATTTTTTAAGACACCAAGAAACTACGAAAGCACAAAAGCCATGCTGTGATTTTCATTAAATTTCAAAGATTCATATGTACCTAGTAATTCTCTACTCATTTGTATTTATCTGGAGTCCATGCTACAGTTTACTAATTTAGTTATTTAACCATTCAATTGCATTGTTACTACAACTTTTCACCTAACCACACATCCACACATTCCAATAAAATCTTAAGCAACACTTTGCTTTCTCCTTCCATACAAGCCACGTTTAAGAGCACGACGATTAAACGGGATGCCGCAACAAAGACAAACATAGCATCCCGTGAAGAATGAAATACATTTCAATACAAAGATTACAACAGTGGAAGTTTTGGTTCGGGAGCATGTTCACCCTTTTTGATCAACTGGATTTGGTCCTGCCACTGCCCACCTTGATTTTCTTTAACTTTCTGTCATATCGCAAGATTTCCAAATTGAATGGAACGAGAGAGGAACTATCATCGACGCAGAAAAAAAATGCAACCTGCAAAAATGTTTGTTCCGGTGGTCACGTTTTTACTTTGCTGCAACATTGTGCCAATTGTTGGCTACATTTCGGCGATTGTCCATGGACATGTTTATAGAGAATTGATAATCATGTTGTGCCTTTCAATGTTTTAAATTCGTTTTAAATTTTGTAATTTATTATTGTAGAGGGGGGGCATTCAGAAGTGATGTAAAGAAGTTGCTATCCAGACTGTAAACCGGTGAAACATCGGATTATTCGGAACAAAGTCAGATAATTAAATAATCATAGATAAGTATACATTAACCATGCCTCTCGCGGAATCTGTTCAACCTCGTACTTTCGATTTGCTTGTTGAGTAAACAACGACCAGCAAATAAGGACATTTTCCATTTCATAAACGAAATAGGGATTAACTGCAATGTGACATTGCTTCTGGAGATGTGACGATGATGATGATGATGTTGTGTAGCGATTAAATCTGGGTGTTGTATGCTCCATCATTCTGTACGTAATGTGTATTTTACGCTTGTGGAAAATGCTCATGTCAAAAGCAGGTTTGATTAGGAAATGTTGTCGTCTTCTTGCTTTCTTTTATTCTCCATTATAGGAAGCATCATCGATTGAATATGGTATATAAGTATAGGAAGTTTCAAGTTTATTTATTTTCACATTGCATGTACATGAAAAGTAGCTGTAATTTCATTTAAACTGACAAGTTTGTATCAGAATACATCGATTTCTAAATACCCAAGTCTCATCTTGCCCCTTTTTGATTTCTAATCTTATTGATTTTGTGAATTGGATTCTATCTCACACGCGAACTGCTAAATTCAGTCATAAATCGCTTCCCGTTGCTGAACCAACACGATGTCGCCTTTCCGCTATAAAGTACTAAAAGATTTTATTTTTACAATTTACTATATACTAGATTTACAGCATATTGATCTTTCGATTTTTAATATAAATGCATTTATAGAACGAAGTTATAGGAAAATCGTATGAAACACAAAAATTGACAAGTTCATTGCTTTTATACGTCAAGGTGTCATTGTGGTTTACCATGCTATTTGAAGACAAAAAATTGATGATAAATATACACTCACTCTATTACTTCATAAGGAAATGAGGAGTGAGCAAAAGCTATGCATTTTAGTTCTCCGCATCCGCACCTATCTGATATGCATAACTGAGATGCTTCTCACTCAACCCAAAAAAGGTGTGTAGCCAGAGCCGCCCTACTTTCTGGATACAAAATGCCAATGTAAACACCACCCAACAAAAATATTACGTAAGTTCAGCTCTTGTGTGCAAAACATATATTTTGTTCACTGCTGACAATTGACAATCAAAAGTTTTTAGTTGTTTAAACTCATCTCAACATGACTAGCCACACTTGTGACAGTTACCAACATCAGAGGTGCCTGGTTGTGCATCTCCATCCTCTCAAAAGTGATTAGAAAGGCGATTAAACAACTTTTTGTTGCTGCTTACGATTTTGATGATGATGATCATGATGGTCATCAGCCTGATTCTGAGGATGAAGAGGAAGGTTCTGATACACCTTTCTTTGGAGGCGAGAGCTCTCTGATTGACAATCAGTTGAAAGTGTTTTTTTCTCACAAGTTTTTAAAGTTTCGAAAGAGTCGCTGAGTGAGGTTCTGACAGGGTACTCCCTTCCCCCTGAAACCTGGTTTAGTGTTTTTTCAATTGTGAGCTCTCAATTCGCAAGTTTTATGAGACCCTCAAACTATCGCTAAATTGAAAAGAAAATGTGTCAAAATTCAGGAGGAACTGGTGGGAAGATGGAAAAAGTAAAATGTGGAGGTGCAGAGAAGTAACTGGGTATGGGGGCAGATTCGCAACCTGGTTTTGAGCGGTGAGCAAAATAATGGATTGTTATCTTAATTTAAACGATTTGAAATGTAACTAAAAAGGCGATTCTCTTTTCAACCATCAGGTTTTTCTGGGAACGAGTCAACCTTTGAGATTCCTGATTTCAACGAGCCCCCTGTTCCTGCTGATTCTTATCATGTTGAGGAGACCTCCAACTTCGAATCTGAATCTTGGAATGGAGAACTTGTGGACACCCCTGAAGATGCAAATGCAATTTATTATTCTGAAGACGTAGATTTTGAATTAGAAATTGACGAGGGTGAAATGGAGCAGAACAACATGATAATTTTGGAGCCAAGAAGTCTTTGTGAACCCGAATTGGATGCGGATTATCAATTCCACTCGAACCTTGTGGAAGGAGGAGGATGAAGGTCTGTTTTAACAAAATTCAATACTTTTGCTCTATATTAAATCAATTTTAGCACGCCAGCTAACTATTGCTTATGTTTTCTCATTGCTAGAGGTTTCAAGGGAGTCAGAGGTTGAGGAGAAAGATAATTCAATGAGAAACGGTTACTCAGCTCCACCATCATCATTACCAGTTTGGGAAAGAGCATCTCAACTAGAAGCAACGAGTGATGATGATGATAAATACTATGTTTGTGGCCGATGTCACTTTGAAGCGAGTAACGAGGATGAGTTAGAAACTCATATTTTGGCACATTCGGAACAGTCTCTGAAGCAAGTTGTTCCAGCATCGAGCTGATAACAATTAGCCCATCGCCCTCACCTGAACCAAGACCTCCTCCAGATCAAAATGGGGTTGCGGAAGATCTCAAGGGTATTCCTCCTCTCAGAAGGTCTCGGGGTATATCCTCTAATCAACCAAGGAAGTTCAAATGTGAATTCGAAGGCTGTGGAAGAGACTACACCAAACGCTCCCACCTCGTCGCCCATCATAGAACGCACACGGGGAGAAGCCTTTCCCCTGCAGTTGGCCGAAATGTCACTGGAAATTCGCAAGAAAGGATGAACTCACTCGTCACTATAGGAAGCACACGGGGATTAGACCCCACAAACGTGAAGTGTGTCAGAAATCCTTCGCCAGATCAGATCATTTGGTCATTCACTAACGGATTCACAATCGACCCTCTTGCTAATCAACACAATCCAACTATACTTTATTTTTAATCAAAACTATAAACATTATTTCATATAAGAAAAATATATAAAGTACAATTTATTCGGCTTAGATTTCAGTTTAATATTAATCCAACATATAGTTGCAAATAAATTCATAGAAAATTACAAATGTATATGATTGTGCCGCACAGATTTTGTAAGCAATTATAATTTTCGTGACATACAAATTAGTTACTACCCGAGAAACATCAAATGGCTCAGTCAATGTTCCTGAAAGTGTAAAGAAAAATGTAAACATTTCAGAAAATCAGACTACTTGTATAAACGCACGAATAATCCTTACAAACTTACTCCTTGATAAACAACTTAATCTCTTTTGTTGCATCCTCCATCCCATGCTTTCGAGCGAGTTGGAAGAGTTCCATCATATTCATGGGGTTGCACACCTTTATTAACTTTGTCTCGCAAAGTTTGCACTATCGTCCATCTCATAAGTTCCACCTGCAACGATAAGCTCCTCAAGGATTTTTTGGATTATCATCTTTTCCAGTGTACATCCACTTGAGAATCGCCATAAGGGGCTTGGCATTCACATCCCAATTTGATTGTTCCAGAAAAGTCATTCCGCTTGGTTTCCTCCTCAATGATAGCCCTGAACTTGGAGCTCCTCGCAGCCACCACGAACTTGTGAGTGTTGATAAGCATCCCATCTCTACTTTCCAGTTTCAAATCTGAATAGTTATTGTTGCTCATACATTCGTTCGAAATCCTGGAAGGGGGAGCCCAACTCGCTAGTCTTTGGTGATGATTGGGCTGCACAACTGAATAGTTGGACTTTAATCCCATAACGCAAACTCTCCGGCTTCTCGTAGACAGTTGGTGGAGGAGGAATGGCCACTAAAAATTTATACTGCTCGAGTGATTTATAAGGCCCATTGTGGGTCCGATAGGATGTTTGACTCAAAAGAATGAAATCCTTCATTACCAACTTGCCTTCTGTCAGATTTCGACCACTTTCAAAACTAAGAGTTATCCCGGATCCCGAAATGGACTTGTATCCCGGCGGGTGGCTATGCACGCGGAGAAGCTCCTCGTTGAGAAATTCCACAGTAACCTTGAGTGTGAATGCAGCATCCTGGTAGATGTTTGGGCTTGTGAGCAGCTTTCGAACATTGAGGGAGACGTACTCAGTTTCCGTTTTTAATGTTGCCTCTTTCACAGTATCTTTCTTGACTTTGAGAAAGAAGCGGAAGACATGGTTGTTGATAAGCACATCACAGTGTGCCTGTTTCCTGAGGACTAAGGATGTTAAAATTGTCGGGGTCATTCCAATTTTTCAGTTCCCAAACGACCGAATCCTCATCCACAAGTCTGGCCTAAAAAACAGAGACAAAACGTACAACTTTATGAGTTTTAACAGGAATACCTTTCAAACGTGAAAATCTCAATTTTGGGCATTTTCCTAAGTGAATGGATGCTTACTCACCTCTGATACAATCACCTTCGCATTTTGAAAGCTACTCGCACTCGTATCCTGACTACGACTCATTTTTACAGTTTATCAAATAAACACAAGTGCTGTTTATATTTCAAAAATTAATTTGTATTATTTAAAATTGTCTTTTTAATATTTTCAAGCAGGATGATAATGTGCGGCTGAAATGGAATCAGATGTGTTTCTCCTTCAAATGAATGCTACAAATGCGATGTCAAATGCGTATTCTTTTTTTTGTGTATATGAATCGCTGCATGTTCTTACATTACACATCCGTTTCTATATATGTGCACATCCTCAAGCTACTTTTTTATGTTACATATGTTGGTATTGCAGCTTATAGCCAGTGAAACAGGAAATTCTCGTACATTTTCATTCATTGTTCATATATCATAGGCATAATGGACAATTTTTATATAACGATAGCGTTTATGTTATATTAGGAGCTCGACGAACTGTAAATGAAACTGATCCAACACCCGAATTTTCTTTCATTCCATATTCATGCTTTGTCATATAGATCGGATCGAGTTATGAATGTACATTCGGGCTATTGGGTGTGGTAACTTGGGACATTAGCAATAAATGGGGGTAATAAGAGAATCGGCATTCAAGACTGAAGCAACGACAATTTCTATTATAGACTTTGGAAGTTTGCACACAAATTTAAACTGTTTTAGAAGGGAATTAAATGTTTAAATTCGAAAATGTAAACTTTCAAGTCTATTAAAATTACAATAGATGAAAATAATTATGATTTGGTGCTGTATTTGCGAATAAGATAATTTTTTTGATTTATTATTTATTCATTGTACAAAACTTTTAAAATTTTAAAATATCACATGATTGTAATTTTAAAAAAACTAAACTACAGCACTTGTGGATACTTTCCTTTGCCAAGCGTTTAACACAACGGAACTGGAGCATAATGTATCAATTATATTACTTTACGTGTTATTATCAACTACTCAAAAACGGAGTAAGTAAAATAACTCAATGAAAACTCGAACAAATTACAAATTAAATGGTTCTTTTACGTACATGATGTACGAATTATTGCCATTAAAATTAATTACAAATGACCGCACTAGTGTTTTACAATGACGAAATGAGTCAGCCAAAAGTTTATGGAGCATTTCCATATCCCCCTCTTTAATTTAGTTCTCCACACGTTCAATTCAATTGTTGCGCAGATGACGGAGCATAGGATGAGGACCATAGCAGTTGCACAAGAACTCGGCAAAAAGTGCTAAAAATGTAATGCTTGTTAAGCCGATTGCCAATCTTACAACCACAATCCGAATCCAAGATGTGGTGTCCTTTGGATAAAATTCTTTTGCCAGGCTCAGTTTTCTGTTGATGCAGTGGTCTTGATCATTACAAAACGTGGATGAATCATCACAATGCTCTATTTCTACCTCCCAAACTGGGCCAGATTTGTCACCTTGGATGGTCGTGTTGACAGAGTCACCCCAAGTAACAATCCATCATTGAAATTGCGTTGAAACAACGCAAGCAGTACACTGTGGAAACAATGCTGAATACTGTCCGCCTATTCGCGGTGTATTCCACATGTGGATTTTACATGGAATCCACTGTGGAATCAGTGTTGCAATTTTTGTGGTATCAATGTTGTTTTTCTGTCATAAGGGTGTAGTTTTTGTATTGATGTTTACGATGCAATATGATTGTATTTCTATGCAAAATCAACAACAAAATACATCATGCTAACAATACAGTTATAATAATTTATTTTTTACAAAATAGTCATATTAATGCGAATACATGAATATCTCTAGAATCATCTACAAATTACAGCGCGCTGTGACATGTATCCACGTCAGGGACCACAAGATGAATGGATCGATCAGGGGGATTAATCTAAAATTATAACAAAATGAGCATAATATGTTAATCAGATGATAAAGTCGAAATAACAGTAAAACGTAGACATAATTAACTTACCAAGATGGTCGATACTGTGCTTCATCTTCAGTCTGCAGTACCTCCTCAACGTTTCTACATTTAATAATTAAAGATTTTATACTTCATGGTTAAACAACTATTTGAATTGATTAGTAAAGATAAAAGATAAAAACTTACCACAAAATTGAAAATCACAAACACGGGAAGACTTTCCAGGATTTTTTGGAGACAGCTATACTTTTAATAAGGACATGTGTGCTTGGGTAGTAATGTAGTAAGTAGTAACACTTTTCGTGTAAACTAACTAACCCATAAGTACAACAGAAACTGTCAACTCTTCTCTCGATTGAAGAAATGTATACGTGTAATGAAATGTAATGTCAGATCAAATGCAAAGATGACTTGTTTACATTTCTCCCGCCAATGTGCTTATCACTGAACAGTAAAGCTGGAATATATGCATGGATCTATGTAGTTTCCACATGCAAGGTTTCCATGAAGTTTTTACGTTGAATCAACGTTGCTGAGCCCACGCCTTCGCAACCTGTATATCACACGGCATGATTGCGTTGATGTAGCGTTGTTTTAAGGTCACTTCAACATGTTGAAATATTGTTGCTTCAAAGGGTTGAAACTACAAATTTTCAACGGAGCTTGTCCACAGAATAACAACTAACACGCAAATTCCACACTTGCTACATGGATATTGCGTAAATTCAATGATGGATTGTTACTTGGGTTATCCCATAAATTAAGTTTTTTAGGCGAAGGTTCGCCCATTGTGAAATATTAAATGTTAAAGTAATTAACAAAATTAAATATTTGGTAACAATATGAAAGTTTTTAAATTAATGGTAACTGCGTAGATAATTCAAAATAGTGCACAGATATGAAAAACTTTGTTTTGACGACAGCTGCTTATAGAAGAGAATGTATTGAACGGTACAACAAATATAGTGAGTAAATATTTCTCAACAAAATGTGTAAAGGTTTCAATGCTCTGCATTGCAGGATGTGGGTTGCGGCTGCTTTGCTCGTTGCTCTACTCTTGCATTCTATACAAAATTTTATCACAAAACATTTCACAAGAGAGTGTAGATATATCGTGCAACTGCAAGGTATATGTAATAATATCTGCTTTTTGTGTCTGTCTGTCTGATTACATGTAGCTCCTAAACGGGTTGAGATTTTTCGAAATTTTTTTCACTGAAAGATAGCTTGAATCAGTGGTTTGGTTGTGTTTGAAAGATGAGCATTGTGCGTAAAAGGTCAAATGATTTTACTTCTATGATGATTCCAAAGTGACCTTTGACCTTCTATGGCTTTAATGATAAGAACATCTTGGTAATAAAAAACTTGCGTTAAAAGTTGTAGCTCTACAGTAGTAGGACCATCGGATGAAGGAGCATCTCCAACATCCTTGAACTTCCGGTTTCATTAAAAAACCCGTTTTTCAATGTCGTTAGAGTTGCTGACCTTTCCCAACACCCGGTTTTCATTCATAAACGTCAAATCGTAGTAGTATAGTAAGAAGTGGTGCCTTTTTCATTCATAAAACATCATTCAAGAATGTAGCGTAAAATTATTCATTCATAAAACCTCATTCATTGTACTTGTATGTATTGCGATGCATTATTCATTCATGAAACTAAGATTGTTAAAAGACATACAAAAGATATTTATTAAAAACACAAGAAATACCATGAATAAAAGATTGAGTACAAATGAGATTAAAATTGGTGTGTACGCCGTCTGAAAGGAAACAATACAAGTTTTGTGAAACGCTATAAACACTCATATTTATGCTAAAATTGAAACCTTTGCTCACTTACGGGAATCGGTGCATGATATCTCGGCGTTTTTCAAGCTCCTCCTTTGCCTTTTGTACCGCTCATCATAAGTGGAACCACTCCTCGTCCTAATCCAAACGGCCCTATTTCTCCGAATTTGATTACGGTATTTAAACCGCATGAATCGCAACACGTCATCCTTCTCTGCTGATCTCTCCTTCTTGGGGATCCTGAACTATAAAGTATAGAAAATAACAATTTTTCAAATGATTACCACAAATTTGAGAATGAAATTTAAAAATCTTAAAGAGAAAACTATTAATACAGAAATCAAGAGCAGTTTACAAATTATTCTTCATTGTCGGCAGTTAGAGAATACAAGTCTAAAGGTATGAAAAAGAAAATCCTTACATTCATGGATTCGATCAGGTTATTCTGGGCCATTTCATACAGTCCTTCCTGTCCTTCAGTCACATCCTCTATGAAGTAGATCAGCTCGTCCATCCGGTAGCGAATTTCTCGGTCAGTTGGTTCGATATTTGCTTCATAGGGTGGTTCCATGAGATCCATCTAAAGGTTAAGTGCATATAGGATAATTGGTTAAAAGGATATTTACAAACAATGAGAAAGGAAATATGAATAAAGAAGGAAATTATGGAAAATGGAAAAAATGAAATGTAATATTTGGCATGAGAATGGAAATATGTACAATGTAAAATGAGAATTGGAATGTGATATTGGATGAATGAAGAAGGAAATTATGTACAATGGAAAAATGAGAAGGGAATTATTGGCGATTTATGAGGGCTTTTAGTTCTTCAATGGCTTGTCGTAATAGAAATGGGCGACAGGCAATGTATCGTCCTCAGGTCCCAGAAATATTGGGAAGAGAAGTGGTGACGACAAATTGGACATTTCCAAGTGTCCCTATGGCGTGACCCAACCAAGCCAGCAAAAAAAATGCTGACAAACAACGATGGCTACAAATAAAACAATTTAAAATTTCAGCAAATTTTCAAAATTAAAGAATTTTTTACATTTTCCAAGGGGCCCAGACAAATTGAACAAGTAAAATGTGTTTCCACAATCCGAGAAACTCGTGCTCTGACATTTTCCAACACTTGTTGATCGTTTTGTGGTTGAGCATCTTCAACATTCATTGGTTCAACCAATGGAGGTTGATGCTCATGTTCTGGTACAGGAACATTAGGTCTATCCAAAATTTCTTCTTCATTGACAACTTCAGCTTGGCGAGGGCGAGCAGCCTGAATCAACCTCCGCCGTAGGTAGACGCTTGTCAGTGTTTCAAAGTTGTGAAACCCTTGTACGTCAACAACCAAATAGTTTTCAATGCACTTGTACATTGAATTGTGTGGAGAACGAATATGTAATGCTGGTTGCCGGCCATTGTTGGGAATATAAGGAAGGGTGTAAAGATTTAACGCCCGAGGTAGAGCAAACTCGACAACAGCAAAGATAGCATCCTGTCGAGGAGCGATGACTTCTTGAATAGTCTCACGAACGTTTAAAATGAAAAAATTTCTCCCTCGAAATGGTCTTATAAGTGGAATGATGGACTCCATATTCCACAATTCTTCCGGAGATGCAGACTCTTCCTGACGAAACAATTGGGGCGCATTTAATAAAATTTCAAACAGTGCCAATAGTACAGTGGGTGTTGTACTGCATTCGTGAAGTAACACTTCAATCTTCATCCCCCCACATCTCAAAACTCCTCGAAGTCTTTCCGCATGCAATGCCACAAGACTTTGCTCCATCTGAAATGGCAAGTGTAAAGAAAACTTACTTAAACCCAAGGTTAAAAGGATCGTATAGTGGTGCAGCGTCATTTTACAGAAATAGAAAACCAAAACTATCATTCAAACAAGTTCAGCAAGAACTACAAAAACTTTCCGAATACTACCTCTTTGTCCAAGCAAAGAAAAAGTTTCCAAGAAGGCAAGTAGTGTCGCACTTTGCCAATTACATGTACTGTTCTGATTTGATTGTGCTATCCAGGAAATACGACAAGGACAACAAACCCTTCAAGAATATTATAATTTTTGTGGACCTGTTCAGTCGCCAGCTATTTGCTTATCCCCTATCCTCAAAAAAGCCACAAGCTATAATTGCAGCGATGAAAAAGTGGTTGAAACAGGTAAAAAAGAAACCATCATATCTTCAAACGGACAGGGGAACTGAATACACTGCAGCTGAGACTCGCCAATTTTTGGAGAAAAATGATATTATCTTATATCATACAAACTCGGAAATAAAAGGTAACTCCTCATCATCAAGCTCAAAGTCATTCATGTAATCAAGTCTTTCATTATTACAGCATCTATTTGCGAAAGATGTATAAGAACAATCATGGAAAAACTAGCACGACGATTTAAACACAAAAACTCGTTAAAGTGGAAAGACGTGCTAAAAAATATTGTAAGTAATTACAACAATGAGATACACTCGAGTTTAAAAATGAGCCCTAATGAAGCAACAAAGCCGGAAAATAGTCAGTTGGTGTGGGAACGCTTATACTTGAAGAGGGCAAGCGAAAAGCCACGGAAAACAAAGTTTAATGCAGGACAGCGCGTGAGAATTTCAATAATGAAGGGAAGTTTTGAAAAGGGTAAGTTGTTTTCCTACTACCTTTTATATTGATGCAGTGTAGCTAATTTGGAAAGAATTTAACAGGATACACTCGAAAATTCTCGGATGAAACCTTTTGGATTGAAAAAGTTTTGAAAACTACTCCACCTACCTACGTTTTAAAGGATGGTTCAAATGAGACAATAACTGGGGCGTTTTACGAGCAAGAAATGCTTCCCGCACCATAATAGTTTGATGTTCCTATTTACGTAACAATGGATCTAATGAGAAGCTTCTATCTAGTTCTATCAAGTGAACAAGTGAAAAAACAGTCTTCTACAAACATACCTTCCAACTTTGTGACCATTTTAAAAACTCCACTTCAACTCAAGGAAAATATTTATGAAGTTGGTTTGGTCGAGGTAATATTTAAACCATGTAACAAAATTTTTGGCTACGAGAACAATGATAATCAAATTGTTGCTCGACTACATCCAAAATCCTATTTTAAGCTGGTTGTTTTCAAGACACATTCTGTTCTCGCACTCGACATTACGCATTTAATCAAATTGCGAAAAGGGAAGGTGTAAACGTAATCCTTCAAATACACGCTGCTGCAAAAATATATTACGGAATTGAGCAGAAACGTGGTCCGACGTATGGCGTCAGACTTTCGCAAGTTTTTGCTAAAGTGTTTGGATTTCAAAAGACCTTTTACACAGGAGAGCACATTTTAGCAGAGAATCCCTACAATGGAGTTGAATATGCAAACTTCCAAAGGGAGCTGGAATGGAATTTGAATTAGAAACATTGCCAGATGTTAAATATGTACAAGTTCCAGAACCTGATGAATACTCTTTAGAGGCCTTGTGACTAGTTTGAATACCGGTTTAGTTGAACAGAATATTAAAGACATTACTTTTGTACACGAGAGTAAAGAAAATGGGGAATGCGTTTGTCTTGAAGGAGCAAACAAGGATATAACATTATTTCCTAGTGATGAAATTAACAAAATTCTACAAGTAAATACAACTGGAATTAAGGTGGGGTTTGAGTCATTCAATGTGGATTTTTATAGAGGTAATGAACGTGTAATAATTACTTCCGACATTACCGCACCCAAATATTGACTCTGCCGAAAACGTGCTTAGAATCCTTTCTCACCCAAGACAACAAGGAGTTCAGAGCATCAGCTTTAATCCAATACTGTACACACCACTTACAAAAAGCTGTGTCGATTCGATTCATATAAAGACCATTAATGAAAGTGGCAAACAAATTCCTTTGAAAAGGATTTACCTTGGTTCTACACATTCGCCCTCGAAGCATTTAAAGAACATCATTGTGTCTGACAGTGGGCAGTTGTAGAGTTGAATCGATAGTACAAACACGTGCAACAAAATGAATTTCGGATTATTCCCTACTCAGCAGCAGCGTCTAATCCCAATGTCGGAGGCGCGAAAGGAAGGGAAAGAAAAGGGGAAGCACACTATAACAAAACGAAAACGCAAAACTAAAGTCAGAGCAAAGCTGGACGTTCTGACAGGCAGAGGGAAGAAGAAGCGCAAGTGTGTTAAACCGTGCAAGAAGCGTAAAATTGCAAAACCAAAGCCAAAGGCAAAACCAAAAGGACGAAAGCAAAAAGCCAAAAAACGTTCACGTAAATAATGGAACCTTCAGCCGCCTTTGTAAATAATCTCCTGGTGGATACAGGATTTCAAGACGAGAGTGTCCGCCAATCATACTTTCAACAAATTTATTCTTCTACTTCTTTGGATGATGATACACAACCCTTAATATTTTCGGTGAGTCTAATCAAACATTTTTGAATTGGTTGGTGGTCACAAAATTGTTTTAATGAATATATTCGTTTTACAGACATCTGCCGTACCCGGACGATATTCAGACCTTAAAGGTTCCTTTCTTTACATGAAATTTAGAGTTAAAAATACTGACGGAACGGTATTGGCTGCCACTGATGACGTCGCACCAAACAATTTGTTTGGAGCTACCTGTTTTAAAGAAGTGAACGTGTACATGGACGGAGTTTTGGTTTCATCATGCTCAAATTACCACTTGCTTTCGCACCTTAAAACGTTTTTGAGTTATCCAATCGAGTTTAAGGACAATGAACTCGGCAACGCAGTCTTTTCTTTTGATCCTACCCCAACAACAGTTGGCACGGTTAATGATAGCTATGCAGCAAGGAAAACAATGATTGTCGGGAGCAAGCTTGTAGAAGTGATAGTTCCCATATTTGATGATATATTTTGCAGTGATCGTTTCATTTTTTCAGACACTACCCTAAAGTTGGAACTTAAACGAGCACCACAAGAGTTGTGCTTGGTTTCACCTTCTGATGCAAAAAAATACAAGATTGTCTTTGAGCATTGCGTTCTAAATTTGA
>LJIJ01002860.1:0-23101 GCA_001718145.1 Orchesella cincta
TATCCAAGAAAACGACATTTAAACATTTTGCATAATTAACTAAATTACGGATAAAGAAAAAGACATGCATTGCCTAATATTTTACATATTTAACTAAACTGCAGCCATTAAAAGGATATCTAAAAACATCGCATATTTACCAAAACAACAGGAAGCAAAAGGGCATTTAAAACTTTGCATAAATAACTAAATTGCAGCCAAGAAAATAACATTTGAATACTTTGTATAATTATCTAAACTACTGCCAATAAAAGGACATTTAAAAGCTTTCCGTAATTAACTACACCGCAACCAATAAAAAGATATTTAATGCTTTGCCTAATTCTTACTATGCAAATAACATTCTATTTAAATCTCAGTTAGCAACGTACAGACCCGTGGATTCTAAGATAAACGTAAACTAAGAAAAACTATTTAGTTTTTTACCAGAAAATACAATATGCCTTTATGTATTCCTCAATGAAATATTCTCTGGCTCTAGGGACTGAACTAAGAAGATCAAACATGGGTGTTTTCATAACTGCAAAAAAGCAGTAATATTTGTAACAACTTTCTTTCTCTGTTGGTCACTCTATAATATAATGCCACTTTTGTAAGTAAGTCATGCATATTTTTGTCGTAATTTTTTTAAGTGAAATAAAAAATTAGCATGCCAATGTTTTCGCAAAATAGGTATTGGTTTGATAAGTCATCTGCTCAGAAGGTTGATCAACGTATTCAAAAATCTTTATTCCTTTTTGCTCGTACAAACTCTTGTGCCAATCCGCTTATCTATGATTTCTTCCACTTTCGACTAGGAGAAAATTCTCAAATTGTGCCGCAAAATAAGTATAATGCTTCCACTGCACTATGATGCATGACGGCTACTTATTCTCGAAATTCATTTTGGAGACAAATTTTTAACGTGCCCATACATGCTCGAAATTCAGTTGTTCTAGGGTAAAAAATTGTGAAGAATTCAATAAGATTACTTTCGGATATCCAAAATGTACCAATTGTAAACTATTTATATAAAGCATGCCCGGGACCCCAATTTTAGTAGTTTTACAGCAGTATCTTTGTCATAAGTTCTGTAATATCTGGGTCCCCCCTGTTGTGTCGAAATATTTGATCAAATGAGAGTGTTATGAGCATTTTCATCTATAAATTGTAGAAATACGCCTGCGCAAACTCTACATGCACAACATTTAAGTTTTGAAATTTCGACTCTATCACTTTTTTAGGTTCCTCAATTTCAGCTGTAAGGCATGTATGATTCCTGAAATTGTTCCTAACATTGTTAAAACGTCATTTACTAATATTTTAAAGCAAAACACCAGCGTGAACATTCGAAATGGACGGTTTTTGAATTTTGCATAAACAGTGTATTTCTATTATTTTTAAGCAAAATGTTCACCAGAACTTTATTTGATAGATGGGTATCTCAGAACTGGGGGGACTCCGATTTTGCTTTGCGTGCAGAAAAGATACTGTGGAAGAAGGGCTAAAATGGTGATTCAGCGTAAACTTTCAGAAAATAGCTTAAAACTGGTACATTTTGGAGGTCCAAAAATAGTTTTATCGGGTTTTTTGGGATTTTTTAATCTAGAAAAAATGAATTACGATCATAAAATGACATATGGGTTGATTTTAAAAATTTGTTTTCACCCTCCATGTAAAATTGTATATCGAGAAAACTTAGCTGTCATGCATCATAGTGCACAGAGAGGTGTGAATTCGTAAATTCCTTTCCATTCAAAAAAATGTATGACCATCTTTGGATACAAATATTATTGATTTCCAGACAAACTGGTAGATTTCATAGGCGTTGAAGACCCAAACAATTGCTGCGTTGTGGAAAGTGAAAGCAGTAGAAACACACCTGCTATTTCGTGCTCTAATTCCAGTAAAGAAAATCAATTTTAACTAGTTCTCCTTCAAAGGGATGGTAGACCTGTTTTCCGTGGAGAGAACACAACATTTCAGATACACTGCCACCCAGGTCAGATCAGAGGTATCCGTTTCATTTCGGACATAGTGATACGCCGTGTCGTGATTTTGGATGCTAAAAATGAATTAATTAAACTCAATAATCTTTGAAAAGGTGTTGGGTGTAATTGTAATAGATGTCTAAGTTAAACTCAGAATTTTGCTGTTGAAATTAATTTTTATGCAAAAATTTTCAAATGGCTGTTCCCAAAGTGACTCTATTTAAAACTGCTCTAATAAAGTCTTCATTTTAAAATAATTTTGACTTCTTTCCAGTTTGGCTGTAGTCTCAACTAGAATCATTTAAACGGGCAAAATACTAAGCAAGACGGCACCTTCGTGCATCAAACTGGCTTCGTATATTTTTTAGGATTAAAGTTGGAATTTACTTTGTTTCAAAGTTTAGGGTCGCACTTTGTTCAATTTTTATAATGCGTTAGCTACTCTTGGGGTCCATCTATGTTTTTATGATGAACGAACGCTTGTCCTGTTTTTTTTACGTTAATACCTGTTCCTTTTGTTTACTCCAACCAGATAGCATGCTAAAACATCATTTTTAAAAGAACTGCTGACACAGGAGAGAACAAAAGTTGCTTTCTCCGGACATAATATGTTTTGATGTTGCCCAACATCATCATTATTAGCTCGTTCCGAAAAACACATAGTGGTGCAATAATTAAAGTACAGTTACCAACATTCACACTTTATGGAATCTGATAGTTAAAGCATTATTTTAAGAAATTTTTTAAAACAATTCTATCAAAACCAAGCACTTTATACTATTATGCGTGAACGAGAAAAATATTTAGATTCAAAGCGTAAACTAAAACAGTCAGTTACATCCCATGTTTGTTTCATTCTACTTGAGCATAAATACATTGGTTTCACAGTTACACATTGCACACAACTATACTTTAAATTTTGTAGTACGCTTATGCCCACTTCAAGTAGAAATTCAGGGTTTGCTGTTGTTTTGTAAGAGCCAATGCAATTGAAAAAGTTGAATTCGCAATCCATTTATTTTGAGTTACGCAAAACACAGATGAGTTCAGTATTTTTAATAATAGTGTGGAAGTAGCAATAGTTGCAAAAACTTTCCCTTTGTAATAGTTTTTCTACAACGTTTTCCGTCCAAAACTTAAAACGTGGCTTGTTAGAACATTTCAGTCGTTTCTCTGTAAAACGAATCAACTCTTCAGTTGCAGCTAGGCAGGCAGATACTGCTGCCGGTCAGCGGAATTCTGCTGCCCTAGACATAGACAGGATACACGGCAGCAGAATATTGCTGCCCGGCAGCAGAATTCTGCAGCCTTCTAAATCGTCACTCGGTCTGTTAACACAGGCAGGATAGGCGAAGTTTCGAAAAACGGTTGAAGAAGGTTGATATTAAGTTTCAAAGGTAATTCGGGTACGCTCTTTCGACTGGGAGTGAAAGTTTTTTCCTAAACCTCCATCAACCACATGAAAAAGGTAGGGTAGCAGAATTCTGCTGCCGTGTCCTATCCTGTCCATGTATAGGGCAGCAGAATATTGCTGCCCGGTAGCAGAATTCTGCTGCCCGGCAGCAGTATCTGCCTGCCTAGCTGCAACTGCTCGTTGATCGAAGTATTATTTTTTTACACTAGGGTTATGACAAAACGTCAACCTCGTTAACTTTGCCTTCTGGTGAGCTAAAAGGAGCTCGTTCAAACCTGGTAAATAAAAAAAAGGTAAAGTACTCCAAGAAATAAGCAACATTGCAAAACATCGAAATGGTGGCATATAAAAAACTTCATCTTCCTTTGAAGAAGCGGCTCGTATTTCATTCCATTTTGATGCTTGCTTTCATCATCCTCATTCAGCTTCTTATGTTGTTTTTGGAAAAGTCGGTGTCTGTATTTAAGGTACACATTGCTCGTTTCAAAACAGATATGCTCAAAGATTCAGCCTCACAAAGGAGCAATGGGTTCGGTACCGGAAAAAATGGGAATGTAATACGTGAAATCCATACGTTTACCATTCTCAGTAACAATTTACTACCCAACGAAGGTAAACAAATTTTTACGCTCCAGGAGAAAGCAATTGAATAGAAATGTGATACGTTTTTAGCAAATTTCTTTGATATTTATTTAGTCTCTACAAAATCAAATCATGCATTTGTCAAGAATCAAGCACTTCACATGTGTATTTCTAAAAAGTAATGAATTCATAACTTTCGTACAATTGTTCACTTAAATATAAATAATATGGTTTGCTTGCTCAAATTCTCTGAAAAACTCCACAATTAAAAGCACATCTTCTACCAAATAAGGCCTTGATAAGGGAAGAACAAATACCTTATTATTTTTAGACTGTATTATACGAAAACGTTTTTATTTTAACATTAATATCATCCTGTTCTGAGCTCCATTTCCTAACTAAATTTTCAGCTTCCTGCTCATTCCATTTGTTCTGAGGAAACGCATTAAGCATTTGGAGATTGCCATCGGCATAAACAAAATTGGCTGGAATCGTATTCCTTCTCGAGATTGGAATTTTGTAGATGCTTCCTATCTCCGAGTATTGACATGTTGATTTTCTTTCTGCAAATGGAGTAGCATGAAAATGAACGCAAGCACCACTTGTTGAGGAAGATGGGAACAGGTTCTCCACATTATTTCTATCAGCTCCATTCTCCAATTCCTCACATTGATTCGGGTTGCATTGAACTTGCATTCTGTAGTTCCCACTGTGAAATATTCAACAAACGTTGTACTCTGGATTTGGGCTACTGAAAACCTGTCTAGAAATTTAATGCGTCCGGAAATATTCTTTTTGCGGTGTCAGAATGGCAAAACAAATTTCCGCGAATACACCATAAACTTCAAAGCGTCTCTAACTTTACAAAACCAGATACGTCTAGCTTGTTGCACTCAACATCCGAAAATCCCTTCGCGGCTTAACTTTATGTCGAGCGCACCGTGAATTTGAACATGAGATATGAGAGACTATTATTATAATTTATACCTCCTAGCGGATACACACTGTAGGTTGGGAATACGTCGAGTAATATTCTGAAAGTTCCGTCTCGGCACAAAATGATAAAAGCCGTAGATGACAGGATTGAAACAGGAGTTGGTGCAAGCGAATATAAAGAGTCCTTTCTGAATCCTTTGGTCAACCGCCCGGGCAGATTCCTTGTCAAACCAGTACCTTTCAAGAAAGTTGGAATATATGAGAAACACTCGGTTTATGAGGATGTCTTATATTTTGTTACTTTCTACCAAAGAGACATGACGTTATATGGAGTCCAACAAGACAAAATGTAGCCACAATAATTAGTGTCATCTTCAGCGTGCGAATTTTCGCTCGACCGAGCATGCCCCTGTTTGGTCTTGAGTGGTTTTCATCTAAATTCAAAAATTTTTAGCTCAAATTAAATTTGTAATTAGTTTTTAACAGAAAAAATTAAATTACCTTCATTCCGTTTGCTTTTGTTGACTTCGTGGATTTCATAGAGGATGCGAAAATAGCAAAATATTATTACAATGAGGGGAAGCACGTAGAGAAAAAAGAACCCGAAAAAGTTATACGCCAACTCAACACCCGGCCCTGGAAAGGAGTGGAAAGTGACGCATTGCTCAAACCAAGAGAATTCTGGGTGAGTTTCGACGTGAAAAATGAAAACCTGTTTTTGAAACAGATGAGCTTACATTAACATCATTTTTTAGTGTAATTTAAGTATAAAGCGGTTTACCTGGGGCACACTGAAAACCGTACTTGCAACCCATGCAAAAATCAGCATTATTTTTGCTCGAAGATTCGCATCCGTTGTTCCAAAAGGGGTTACTACAGCAAAGTAACGATCCAGGCTAATGCACATGAGAACAAAGCCGGAAAGATACAGTCCAAAAATTCGGAAGAATGACATTATCCTACACATCTCGTCTCCTGCTTTCCACGAAACGGTAGAATTCCAGCCGATCTAAAACAGTAAGAAAGGCTAATTTTTATACAAACATGTTGTTTCAAGTTGCTTTTCGTCATGCATCAATGTAACAAATCGTTTGAGTTAAACCTACCTCAAGTGGCATTATGAGGAAGGTCACGAGCAGATCAGCTACTGTGAGATGGAGCAGAAATAAATTGATTCTGCTCAGTGTTCCCTTACGAGAAAGTCTGTAGAGGGAGAGTTTGCAGAAACGAAATCGTTAATAAAATAAAGGTTAGGTAAACAATGAGCAAAAATGATTTCAAATCTAGTTTATAGCTTCAGCTTAACATCATACCTCACGATAACTGAAAATACCGTAATATTTCCAGCAGCCGACAAGATCATTAGCAATGAGTAGAGAATAATGGCGAGCTGATGACCATCATTAAACTGCATATCGATCGGAACTGGCTTTTGGGTAATAGTTTCCTCTGGGGTTAAGATTCCAGCCGTTGTAGAGGTTATTCTCCGAGCGTTTTGCCCAGCCACCAATACATTAGGCGGTATGTCTACCAGTTGGAGAAAAAATTTCAAGCGGTGCTGAGCTTCTTCGAAACATGCGCTGGCGGGAGAAAGTAAAAAGGAAGATAAATCAACTGTCTTTTTTACACTGGCAGTTAGACTGGAGAGCAAGGAGCGAGATCAAGCAACCTTTCTCTTCAAAAGCTGGAATTGAACTGAAAGAATAGTTGGACTCCATTGTAGACAACTTCATTTCTTCTTCGTTTCGAGAAGTTTGTGAGCATTTAATGTGTATCTGGAACTTTAGCTCGTTCTCTATATCAGCAATGGAGGCTGAGTAGTTGTAACACAATCAGGAAATTTCTACGTCATACACATATTATACCTTTTTAACTTTCACGGAACCATTTAAATAAACAGTTTTAAAGTTTTCGGGCAAAGATCACCTCTCCTTAGTAATTGCTTAGAAGAAGGGAAGAGCCCTATATTTATATCATCAAATACTGTTGTGTGTATTGCTATTTCTCAGTGGTGATAGTTGAGAGTTATTGGTTCAATAGGAAAATTAACACGTCTTCAATGTTAGTTTAAGCCAGAAAATGTTTGATAAAAGGGGTTTAGAGGCACGTAAATTCAATTTAAGATTTTGACATTGATAAAAAGTAAGCTAATTTAAATTATTCACAGTCTTTTACTGAAAATGGAGTTTAGGGCTTTGTTTTCGTTGTCACTCGATAAAAACTGGTTGTTTAGCAGGCATCTACACTTGACTTGTGCTCTGTTATGTATAACACATGACAAGTGACAAGTACGTTGCCCGAAAGTATTCAAAATTATACAAAATACATATCAGGGCAAGTTTGCAGCATCAAAAACTCACTAATAACGTTATGTGTTGTCATCTTTTGATGTGGGACAGTTTGAACGCGAAAACAACTCACTCAGTCATTGCTTCTGTATTTGCTATCACCATGTCTATCAAATAGTTGCCAGAATTTCCAGTATACTTGTACCCAACTGAAGAAAGCCCGTACTGCAAGCTGAACAACTTACACGATATTTTCCACCACAAACAGTTCTTCTTAGTCGCTTGTCTGCGCAAACAATTTTGACTGCTGCGCATAGAAAACCGAAAATAGCTTTGCCGTACAATATTTCTGTAGGAAAATGGACAAAAAGAAACCGTGATTGACTTTTGCTCACATATTGTACCTAATCACCATCAACAGTAAAAAATATTTTACTGCAAATAGAGCAGACTTATTTCCGTGGGTATATGTACAATGCTATTGGCTTTTTTTATGCCATTTATGGTCAGTAACGAAGCCTACTTATACCAATTCATATTCAGTGTACTGACTCTGTAACAAATATACTAGGTACAATCGTATCAGTAGAAATGAATGCTTAGTGCCTGTCACATAACCATAAGCTGCAAGTCGATTACTCCCGACAAGAGCTAGCAACTGAATCCCAGCCATTATTTGAGCGCCGGTTCGCGCATTAGCCGCCGGTTGATGGCATTATCATTCTTGAAAAAAATGCAATTGCCGGCAGATTTACGAGTTCTGATTACCCACATTATTAGGACTTAAATGCCCTAAAAACCTGACCAAGTTTTTTGACGCCTCACATTCTGCATTTCCTTCAAAAACCATTTCCTTCGATTTCTACACTCATAATAGTATTAAAATGAACAAAAAATACATGTAAAATCTTCATATGGTACATATCTTCATATTTTCAACAGATTTACCTATTATCTTTTTAATAAAAGAAAATTGACGGAAAATTTCATATAAATGACGTCAGATTCAATAAAATCCCAATCCAAATCCCAAAATATCCAGGGATTGGGATTACAAGTGGATTAAGGGCTCCTAAAATCGATTATTGGATTACGGATTTTGCATTACGAATTTTGAATCTTGTAGTTGTTATCAGGATTATGGATTATAATCCGTAATCCCAATCCCGTAATCCGGGATTTTCGGCTACTCTGTTCTCCGAATGCAAACCAAACTACATGTTCTTTAGTTTCTGGAGATAAAAAAATCAGCCAAATAGGTAGATTTCAGAACATTATTGTGTTTCAGTACGTTACAAAACATCTTTGAATTTGTTGAAACATCAAAGAACATTGTAGCAATTTCCTATACTCTACTCAAAAATTAATTAAAACTTCACAACACGGGTTCCAAAACATTTGCTCGTTAAATTATATGGTGAAGTTTTTTGATTAACTTTTTGAAGTGAGTACATGTACATGTACATGTCGAGTTGTAACTGATTTTGTATTAATTTTTGCCCTACAAAATGAATTTCGATCTCATGCTTCATATTTAAGTAAAACATAACTTTAACAAATATTTTAAAGTACAATTCACAATCATAATCTATTAGCCTTACTATTACACTATTCTAAATATTTTCCTCAATTAAGTTAATAACCTTATTTTCTTATACTGGCTTGCCTCGCTAGACCGCTTTTCATGTCCTCGCTGAATGAAAACCCTGTCTATTATAAAAACTGTCATACGGCCGGACCTCTACTCCTTTCACTTTCAAGATGCACAACTTGAATCAAACGTTCTCGGAACACATCTGGTTGCACAAAACTAAAATTTCCAGGTTGGTTGAGTCAAAGACGATCGATTTAAGGTTGCTTTTGTTTGTGCTCAACTGTCTCAACGTTGAAACCTAGGAGCAGGTTGGAAGCTACAAAGAATATTTTGAAAATCAAGACTGATTTGATCACATAATCGGCCATAGTCTTAAAGCCGAGTGTAGACTGAAGTGATGTTGAAAACAACGTATAAATTCAAATCTTGGTTTCATTTTAGAACTGCAGTTGAGCATAATATCTAGTATAATGTTTTCTCGGTACCAATGGTATTTCAAAGCAGTGCATATTCATTATTCCAAAAGTTTTCCATATCACGCAATTTTGTATAATGTCGTATGACCAAAATGGTGATAGAAATTTCTAAGGATTCTCATTTGGTTACAAATCAATGTTGACATTGAGATGGTACATGTTTACTCTAAGATAATAATATTCATATCATTCGAATACAATTTCCATGTGTTGAAGTCCATTAAGCAAAAACTCCATACTCCTGGATTAAAAAGCGTTGATGATGAATAAATTCCAATTTTTAGAGTAAAATGATAAAATGAAATTGCCAGCCATGGGGAAGAGAGTTTGCATGATATGTAACATTAACACTACGGAAATCTCCAGAAAACTAATTATGCAATACGATACATAGCACAGCTGCTGAAGGGGAACATTAAAATCCCATCTCTTGCATCGCGTAGAACATAAATATGCGCAGATGGTTGGTTTCACTTCACCAGTTGACAAATTGTTAACAGAAAGTTAACAAGTATACAGATAGAAGCTAGTATTTAATTTCACACCAAGTCTATGTACAACAAAGGTGAGTCCTGTAATGACGCAAAATGAAAGTGTAATCTGCTTGTTCATTTGTTTGATAAGAAATCATATTACCACGCCATAAATTTTCTAGAATAAATTTATTTTGCCGTGTCTGTTTTGCAATGGCCATAAACTCACTGGAGATTGATATAATGAGTATTATGATAGTAGTAGAAGCAGTCTTTTCAAGTTTCAACTATTCCTTCAGAATCAAAAGAACATGGTAAGCATGCTATTACGTTTTTAATCATTTTATTGGAGTCGTTTTAAACTGCAAAGCATTTGCCCTCAGCATATTACCAGATTAACTTACAATGCAATGCAACTTGTGTACGAAAGGTTCGTTAGAATTACATTTAAAACTTTTACTTTCGCATTCACTGCATATTTAGGTGCAATCATAATGAATCATAACTATGCTTCGTAATGGTTCCGAATCGTCCGTAGACTTATTTTGTTTATTCAGAAGAAACTAAATGACAAGCCGGAAATAAATAATTTATGAAAAAATAAAATTTGTGCACGGAGCAGTGCATTAACGAGTAGATATGAAAGCAGTACAAAAAGGGAGGGATGTGTAATCTGTTTTCCAAATCAGATTTGCTCCCATTGTATTGAAGCAGTTCTGCTTTTTAACATTCCCATTCATTACACGAAGTAGCGCTTAGAACATGATTTCATACTGAAGTCTACAAGTAGAAAGAACGGAAATATTAAAACAAAATTCAAAGTCACAAATATTTCATTTCACACTTTGTCAACGCGAATAATGAATTCAAAATGTGTAACAAGAAATTGGTGGACTGCTGATACTCATTTCAGTAAAAATTGCATGAAAGTCATAAAGCATGACTCATGAGCCTTGAAAGATTGAAACCTGGAAAGACGGATATAGCCCTGAAAAATCTATTGAACTTTAGTGCTGCGAAGTATTAAACTGCAGCATTATGAATTAAAATGCCTGCAAATATGGTAACCCTTGCGTTATCATGAAACCTGTATAGCCAAGACTTCGCCACGAATAAGCCTTGCAAAATTTTCACCCTTCTATACAGTCTGCATTGCTCAAACCGCTCTCAGTATACTAGGCCCTCCTAATATGTCACTGGGATGGAGGTGGATGAGATACTTTGTTAGCGAGTAAATATAAGCAACTCTAAATGCTGATCTACAGAACAGAGAATAAAAGAAATCGACGTACAGGAATCAATAGATATCAGATAAATACTCCCAATAAAATCATACATCTCACTGCTGAGTAGGACATATATGGATACTCCATCATGTAATATTTATAGAATGTATCGATAAATAACAACGTTATATCCAAATTAACTGCAACAAACGTTCCTATGTGAATAAAATGAAGGACTATAATGAATAACAGAGCTCTCTATATCTTTCTTAATCGCAGTAAAATATTTACATAGTACTACTATAATATCCATCTATAAAAACACTGTGAAGGATAGTAAATTTTTGCGAAATATGCACCAGAAGTGTTGCTTCAGAACAATTTACTAGCGCAAATTGTCGGAATTAACGATACAATCAGTTGAAGGCCATGGATTAGCATTCAATAATAGGCCTATCAAGGTTTCCTGTAACTCTAACAGGAATCTCATTCAAGTTTATCAAAAAAGGAAGGTATCTAATAACTATCAGATTACAATATGGATAGCGCAGAGTACCTCACTTTGATATATTTAAAGCAGGAATACCTTATTACCAAAGCGCTGTAAAACTGTATAACACTTTGTTACTCAAAGCAAACTAAACCTCAAAAATGTCTACACATGAATATTTTTCTAGCTGGAGCTTTCAGAACCGGTATAGTTGCTCTAGAAGAGTACTTGTGGTACGGATGGTCTTATTTCCGTAAAATTTTCTACTTATCATAAATGGACTGATCATTGAATCTAACTTTTATTGCTTACTCACATGCGCCCAAGGAGAGCACAAACGCTGTTTTTGCTATTCATCCTATATGATTATTGAAAATAAGAAATGAAAATCATAACCCTTGCGAACTCTCGTAATTAATGCAAAGATTTTGAAACTCTTATACACACGTCTCGTGTATATGATTAATTAGTCATTACTACCAAGTTACTGATTGCGAGCCTCTACTATGATACGCGACTATTTATAGTACGAAATTAGTTCTCCCATCTATCCTAGCAAATTCATGCATATCTAAAAAAGGACAGAAAGATGATGCTTTTGTACGTTCGAGAAACACAATTTGACTACACTACTCTCACAAGGCTGTACGACGAGAGTATCGGTAAGATAGTACGTATGCATCATCCGAGGTCCCACGCAGCAATACTCTTCTAGAAATAAGACACTATAATAGATTTGTCGACGATAAAAGTCGAAGAACACCGTACGAGCTCGATCCATCATTGACCTATTCAGCTAAACATAGCAAAAGTTCAGCAACTATGGAAGTGATGTCTTGTTTTCGCATATTATCACGCTTATGCATCATGATGAAGTGAGGTATGTTTGTTAAAATTTACAACTATCAGTACATCAGAGAAAGAGAAAAACGCTCTAAACCGACTATCTAGAGCTTTTTACTCGGTTATATCAGGGTATGTTTTAGTTTTCCCATCTTTCGGTTTACCACTCCTGCACGACAAATTTTTTTCTCAATAATCTAGAACATTAATAAGACATAAAGCTCAGGCTGAACTCCCCCCGATTTGAATAAAGCAGATCCCGCGCATCTTATTCTATTCTCTGGGTCAGAACGAAACGACTGTCTTGGCGTATTTGTTGAACATAGTATATATATCCGGTGGGCTGACCATCCCTCCTGTATTATATATAACATAACATTATTTAGGTAAATAATATTTTTTGAAGATTTCGATCCAACTTAGATCATACTTTACTCCATACGTTAGCAAGCCAAAAGAATATATATGCAAACGTTCCGGTATATGTAGCATAATATATAGATAAGCAACAAAAAGACTTGAGCCACAAAGAACGCAAAAGAATATCTATCTTATGTGTCATACATATGCAGACGAATGGTATAGAAGAGAGCAGAAGATCCGTTGAAACCTGCATGTATGTGTCTCTATAGGGTACTAGCCGATTTTGCAAAGAAAGGAAAATACTAGTTTCTCACATTACGCAAAAAGCCACAAATAGCGCGAATTACGTACCTATAATTATGCATATGTCATACTCCAACATTTTATCATCAAGATAGTTATTATAAAAATAATCCTTTATAGATGTATTATAGTAATGAGAGTTAGATATAATAGGATACATTATAGCAATTTATAAAATATATTTATAATATAATTCACGAAAGCCATAACTCGGTATGCTTATTCACATTCCATAAAAAGACAATACTGCCGTAACCAAAAATAATCTACTTTCCATCGCGAAAAGAGGATCTATGAAAACTCTATTTACAAAATATTTATCGGGCAATTTCTATATAATCTCGAATGATATTTACCGGCCGGGAAATCTCTGGAAGGTGTTAATACGTTTGACCTTATAGCAGTATGATATGAAAAGTAAATAAGCATATCATAAATTAATCTAATTTATATTTAATATATTTATTTTACCTAACCTAAAAATCACTTGTTACTATAATCATACAAGGTATAATTAAATCTTGGAAACTTTAGGAGTTATGACAATAAAAACGTACTAATGGCCCCATCTTGCTATCGATGTACAGTATATAATGCCAAACATAGCACCTAATGATCACAGTTCCTTCTACTATTTCCACAATACTACGATAATTTATCTAAGCAAAAATTCTCTCCAAACTATATAAACTTATCATGGCTGCCTAACGTGAGATAACTATGATAAGTTGCATCATATAACGCTCAAAAAGTTATCTACTAAATGCAAGGAAATTCAGGAATCGCAACATCAGACAACAAACAAATTGCTTATATTCGACCATACGAAAAGGTCGTTCTTTATTCAAATCGAAGTTGTCCAGCCTGAGCTTTATGTTTTAAAGTTTAGATTGAGAAAAATTGTCGTGCAGAATTGGTCACGACAATGGAAAACATACCCTCTGAATCGATAAACAATTGGAGTTTACATGTTGACTACAAGGTTCGGAAAAAAAACACTATCAAGCTTTATTGCACGACAAACCCCATTTTTTCAACTGAATTTGCTGAGTGCGGATTCCATCCTCGATCGTTTTACGTACACATCTTTCATTACATTTAGCTAATCATGCGTGCGAACACTTCGATCGCCCTGAATATTGCAAACGAAAGACTCCAAGCATTGTGTAGTTTCTGCCCGAAACGTTGAATCACATCTTTCTTCATTTAAGCCTTCATTATTGGAGGAATATCTACACCAAGCATTTTTCTCACAAACACTTGAATCTGGAATTACATTGCATACGGATCCTTCTAGTCAACCGATTTAGATGATGTTGATTTAATTCGTCAGCTGGAATAACATCAATTTGAGCATACTGCTTAAGTTATCGCTCAATTGAAAGCCATAGCTTCCTCACATGGCATTATAGTTGATCGGCAAAAATCACCATCTGAATTTGTTAGTTGCGGAGAAATACAGGTTCAGTTACAGCGCTGTTACAAGTATATCCCCATATCAAGAAAGCTGTTTATAGTCGTAGCTAAAGAACACCTTAAAACATGAAGGAATTCTTTGGTATCCCTAAAGGCTTTTTGCAAACATGGTCAATATGTTCCTTTCCCATTCGACTAGTAAAAGACACTTGTGAAATCTCACAACATTCACAACTCCAAACACTGTGTTTCTATACCTAGTTGCTGTAGGTTTGAATCGACAAAAATATAATATAAGAATGAATAGTGTGTTGGTATCTGAATACAACCCAACTATATAACTATCACGAATGATGATTATGTAGCCATAGTTCGATCTGACATGATTCATATTGCATAACTTGGAAGTTGCTTATTTACTGTAGTTTTCCTCCAAGTGCACATATAAGGATTACATGACAAGCGTAGGCTTAAGTTTGAAAAGTCATTATCTGTAAGAAGAATGAGAGCTGCATATTAAACCCAAGAGGTCTTGCTCTGGCAATTAACAATTTCCTCGCTTTACTCGAATATTTTTCTGTAAAACATGAAAATGTAAATATTTGCTCAACTGGAGCTAACATGTTTTCAAATTAGATTTCATCTTATCGGGCTATTCAAACATTCCTATAAAATCAATTGATTGTTTTCACCCCTTTTTAATATGGTAGAAACGTATAAATGTGTAAATGAACTCATTTAAAAAAAACCACACTGAGGGTTAGATATTAGCAGCTTCTTCTGGAATATTAAGTTCTTACCTAACTTTTGTTGAGTTTTAAGTGTGTTTATTGTGAGAAAGTTTTATGTAAACGATATACACTGCAAAACCTTGTTAATAAACCCAGTCTTGCTTCAAAATGTGGGTGATTATAATGATTATCTGAGACACAAATGAAAGAAAGTGACAACAAACTCGACGTGATCCTTGCACCCAGGGACATTCTTGACTTCCTTTATCTTTCATTCATTCACACACTCGTTGCAGGCTAGCTTTATACTTCTCAAATGATTGCGATCTTACATTCGTCCATTAGAGCATGCATGTGGAATAAATAATGTGATAGAAAATTTAATAAATGTGAGCATGTATGTATCTAAATACAATATGTTATGCAGTTGTTTCTTTTTCAGTAAATTTGTTTGTTTATTTAAACCAAACTTAATTGTATAGAAACCGAATTCCTATTGACTTGTTTTATGGGACTGGAAGTAGATTGTTGATGCGGAACAAAAGTGTGTCATTGGTTCAGAAATTGGTTGGAAAACCATTAAAATTCCGATTTAGTGGGTCACTCGCATGTAATTTGAAGTTCGGACAACTGTGTATGTGCGCAGCAGTCAATTATTAGCATCTCCCACGTCTTTTCTTAGAAAACCGTGAAAAATTAGAATAGAGATCTTCCAATAATATGTTGATATTAAAACAACACTTACGGATCCGAGTCTGATGCCGACCTGGGTCTCTGAATGTTGGTTAAAAGGATGTTCATGATTTTTATCCAGAAAAAAGGTTTGCCTGATGAAAAAAATCTCAAACGAATGCAAAAATGCGTTTAATTACATTCAAATGTTTACCCGTGTGTCTAGTCTTCTGTTAAATATAAAAGTTTAATCTGTACCTTCCTATGCCAACTATTTTTATGAATATACGTATTACACAAAGCGCCCCAGGATGGGATCAAATTGTTTCGCATCAAAATTTACGTCTATAATTGTGTTCAAGAGGCATGTTTCTCTTTCAGGTATCTCCGCTCAAGTTGAAACTCCCTTTTAATTGCAACTCGATGAAATTTCCCAAAATTCCAGTAAATGTATGAACGTCGAATTGAAGCGTGCAAAGTCAACTTAATTAAATATTTTGACACTATAATTTCTGAGAGGCTGAGCCATAAATCCTGGAATTTAAAGAATATTCTCATCGTAGAATGATAGGCATTCAGTTAAAACATACGTGAAGTTCTTGTTTACTACGTTGTCACTGAAAATAACAGAAGATTAAAGGTGCCATGGAGAGACACATCGAAGAGAATGGACCCGATAAACATGAAGTATTGTACTACCACAACCAGTTTTTGCCCTTCCTAAAGGGAGTTTGATGAAACAAAGTTAATGTCAAACTGACCAAGAGTAATAGCAGCTTCTGGAGTTTTGAAACATTCGTGGTGATTTTATGAGACACAAAGCAGAGTCGTAAGACTACAACTATGTGGTAGAGGCATGTGTTTTCTCTACTTTCCTTTAATGCAACAAACTGCCAAAATGTGTGGCGAGATAGCGTGAGCCTACGCTGTCTCTGGTCACCGAGATTTTTTCAAGTAGCTGACCTTTTACCACGTAACTATTTCCATAGATCAAATCAGCGAGCAACAATTCATGATACAATTATCAAAAGAAATTATCTTCATTCTGAGATCCAAAGTCAAGTTCCATAATATGTTTATAAATATAATAAAACTCTCTTTGTCCCGACTTCTTATAGAATATTGCTATATACAAGAAGCACTGCCCAAACGTAGATTCTGGGTTAAAATGAGACAACGTCTTTCCTTTTTGGATGTACCGGTTAAGCCAAAAGTAATTGTAACCCATCTAGTTTCTCAAAACAAAAAACTTTACAGCTTGGGTAAGTCAAAAGCTGGTGCTTTAATGTTACTTTTTCCCATGCTCAGCGAGTGAAAGCTGCATCCTTTAAGCAACTTGAAAGCACCAGAGAATACGTTTGGAGGCACAACGGATGCGTTCCGTAGTTTATTGGCACTGAAAGATGAGCTGGTTTGCAACATCTGCAAATTCAACCAGAACATGGGGGAATCTGAGAAGATGCGAATCTAAGCAAAGAAGTCTGTCTGTTTCTACAAAATCTAGACGTGGGTGTTTCAGCGAGAACCAAGCATGCCGTTTGTATCTCTGTGGCAGTGCAAGATAAAAGGTTCATCCGAGTAACCCGAAAACTTAATTTATCAAGATAAAAGGTTTTTATTGTTCAAACGTTATACAGAAAAGCTCAAGTCAGAGCTTAAGAACTCAGATGGTTATACGTAGCACTAAAGTATCAATGTAGAACGTAGCTTTTCATAAAAGTTGTTTCAAATCAGGACGTGAATGAATTTGAGCAGTGGAGGACAAGGTGTTTTACAGACTTAACCCGAAATTCACGTTCATTATATGAAATGCCCGTTAACACACAACTTTATAGCAATGTCAGTAGAGTAAAGTATAACATTTAAAAAAAATTTGGAGTCACTTATTTATAATACTTCATCGTTCATTATTTCATATTGTGTCAATGTCAATAATAAATCAAAAAATGAGTCACTTTAATTAACGTAACTTGAAAATGGTGAATTGCCGAGAATAAGTTTCGTTAAATTACATGAAAATCATGATTTATTCCATGAATGAAGTATGAAGTTCTGGAGAGGTCTTAGCGGACTTCATCTCTGTCAACCCACATCATTAACAGACCTATCAACGAATTTTTTTAAGCGGGCGTAGTCAGTTGAGCTGAAATCGAAATCATCCCAAATTAACTTGCGGAGATGTGAAGTAAGCTTCCAAAACCCAAAACTGACATAAAATTCTGTTCTGGTACAATGTAAAGCTACGGCTTTTGCTGTGCTAAAAATGAGCAATTACGTAGTCGACTCTTGCGTAATCTTGAAATGAAGAGCAGAAGTCAAAAGCCTACTTAACTGGTGTCCGTGTGATGTTCACTCAAAAACGTTGCGTGTATTTATTAACTCAGCCAATTTAGATTCGTGTCATTCAAGAGCCAGTTTCAAGCTTTATTTTGTATGTCACCGAAAAGAGAAAAGGAGAAATATTATTATTATGACTTTATTGCAGACTTTAAAATTTATCATAAAGGAGAAATATAATTTTACTTCGAGCAGATACATTTCGCCACAGGTAGATAATGCTCAAGTGGTTATTCCATTCTCAAAAATAAATGTCTTTTTAAATTCAGAGTGCTGCAGGTAAAAATAGAAGAACGAAAGGACAAAACTAAGACAAAAAAAACATTTTAGATTCAACATTCATTGAATCCTAAATTACAATCGTTGAATAGGTTCTCAAATTTACTCTTGTTTCCTTGTCATTCATAGTTGTCCTTTAACACGTATCTCAAGTTCCTTATCAGATGTCAGTAAAATGAAGCAATTGATGGATTGTAGAATTAAACTAGAGTTGGTCTCAAATTCTCAAAATAGTGTGCGATTCCAAGATATGGAAACCGGATTCAGAAGAAACTCTGCAGTTTAGTTTTACCAGACGCAAACTAAAGTGGTAAACACAATTTTGAATTGATGAAATCCAGAGTTTCCAATCTAAAAATGACTCCTAGATATTGATGATGATGCAACGAGATTTCACCTGAGAAGACTCTTGCCGGTCAGGTTGAACATGAGCCATTGTATTCACCATTTTAATTTAGAAAAACGTGTGTAATTGGAGCTTTCTTGATGCTTTTGGGCGTTCTTATAACAACGTGTGCATCGTTCCTCATTTTTGGGGTATTTACAAAAGTTCACCCAAAGTTCTCTTTACGTAACCTGGCAAAGTTCTATCCAAACAAAAAGTTCTATCAGTTCTATTGCTTAACATAAAAGAGGCGGAAATGTAGGTCCCTTGTAGGAGATCTTATAATGGCTGATTGCCGAAGGAAATGGATTTAACGAGCATGTTACATCAGCGTAAATGCTGGTAAAAAAGCTTCTGCCCTTCGAAAGAGTTCGAAACTTGATAGTACAAACCTCGGTTTATTCTATTGTTGACCGAGTGGTTACAAAATTATCGAGATTCCAACTACACCAAGAGCATTTTGAAGGAGAAAGTCGCGGAAACAAATTTTATTTTTTTTATAAAAAAGTATTGCTTAACCCCCAAATTCCAACAAAATCAGAAATTAAATTTTTTTATGTACCTATTAGGCTTTTACTTACAGGTTAGGTATTTAATACGCCGCCAACTTCTTGTCAGTAAAGATCCAAATTAATTTAAAATTCAACTCTCAGGGTTATTTATTGAAACGCTTGGCATTCAGCTACCAATTTTACTGTGAGCTTCACTTACAACAGGAGTACTAAAATCAGATTTAACACGTACCTGAGTCCTGAGTGAGGATTTTATTTCGCATTAAACGATTTAAAAGGATGTGTTGCAGTCTTTGGAACCATAACTTTGGGTAATCAGCCGGGGAATTCCCGAGATTCAACCACTTGTTCGTGAATCGCGTTCTATGATTAAAGGACGCTACAGCACCTTCTTTGAACTTACAGCTTGAAATGGAAAATTCCACTTAGTAAAAGTGATCCATATTCGCGGAATCAAGCGCTTTTTGTCTACGGCCCAGCTAATAGCTAAGACCTCTGCTTGAAATACTGTGACTGATGATCCCAAGGTAAACATCAAAAGCCTGTATGGAAATATAATACATCTCACCATAGTATCTTGTCAAATCACAGTTTTTGAGTTTGCGAAACCTTTTGTGAGGAAACTAAAGCTATTTAGATCAACAAATTCTGAAAGAAAAGTGGATTGTAGTCAAAGGCTCCTTACATCTCACGGAAAGTTATGTTTTAAAAATCTCGACAGCATAAAATGAACACAAGTATTTTCTATCTTCTTCCAGCTAGAATCCTGTTGTTTTATTCAAATCGTTTAGTTTTCACCCTGAGTTTTATGTTCTTGAAGGTTCAGATTGTGAGAAAAATTTGGATACGACAGTCGGGAAACCCGGAGAAAAGTGCATTTATCCAATATTTGTTAAATAGAGCGATGAAAATTCCATTTTGTCACATGGATTTTGAACTGTATGTGGATCAATTTTTTATTACACACCTTGCAAAATCACGTGCATACTATGTTTGAGAATGGCATTTCCAAAAGACATGATAAACTAGATGAAAAACTTCGGACATTCGTTGAAAGATTTCTCCAAAAACGTAATCACGTCATTTTGTCATCCTTCCTGCCTGCTTTAAGAACTATTTTTTCGCAAACACTCGGAATCCGTTTAAATGCATACTCGTGTTTCCTGTTCTACTGATTAGTTGTGATTGATTTAAATTATTGGGAAAACACCTCTGCCGTTCAACATCTACAAAAACATGCTCCTTTCATGTTTTTGACATTTAGGTTGATCTGAGACAGGATTCCGTCTGTCATTTCATTTCTACTCACACGTGGAACCTGATTCATTTTTCTTCTTCTGTTTGTCTACTTTTCAAATGTTGTATTCTCAGCCTACTCCATCTTTTTGTGATACTAGTGTTGACTCTCACTATTTGCTTTTGAAATGGCTCCAACTCGTTTATACTTTTGAATCTTGAACTGCAAAAATTGTGAAATGTGTTTTAACTTTGCTGTTGTTATTTGTAATTGTTATTAGAAGCCATTAAAAGGAAAGTTGCTTCAGGTAATTGATAAAATGAAGCACGGCCGACTTACGATGAACGTTAGTTAGTACTACGTTTGTAGGCAAATGAGTAAGTACTTCATTAAAAGTTACGGAATGTACTAAATATTAAACATAATGGAAGCGGGTTTACATTTCCTTCTTGTTACGTTTCCAAAACATGATCCGAGTGGTTCCTTAAAAGTCAAAAGTACGTAAGTTTAGTTTTTGCACAACTAAATTAGAGAGAAATAATTTTGTACTTAGCTTATGCAAGTTAAAATTCTAAAAACTATAAAAACATTTCAAATTAGGCGCAACATTTAAATCTTTTATTAAAATGTATTACATTTTCATTACATAGTTTGCTTTTATGTCAAGCTTTATTCTAAACAGTCCACTTTAGTGGTCAAATGATTCATTGCTAAAATATTTGGGCGGAACAAACCCGTAAATACTCTTAACTATCAGTCAGACAAAGAATTTGATGGAATACCGTTGAGTACATATCGATTTGAACAACCAAGTATTGGAACTTAAGCTGACAATGTAAAATACCATGAAACAATATAGGCAGCCGTAATCTAATTTTGTATTAAAAGATTAATCTAATCGGAATAATTGTCCAGATTAAAGAATACAGATTAAGTCTTTCAGGTTTGGTCTTGGAGATTACAGATCAAGCCTTATAATTTTCTTCGCGAGATTACAGATTATAGAGTTAGCCTTTTAGTTTGCATCGCGAGATTAGAGATTAAGATTATAATGCTAATCTAGATTACTTAATCTGAATATTTAATCTAGATTAATTCTGAACCCTGCAGGCTGGTATTGTCAAATAGATTTTAACAGCTAACGCTACCAATGTTTGCATTTTTATTATAAAAAGGGATTTTGGTTTACTTTGAACTTTTTTTGTTTTCATACTTTCTATAAATATTTTTTAATTAAGCACCAAAGATTAAATTTTTTCGGAGTAGGAGCTAGCATTTTTTATACTGAATTCCATCTTGGGTTCCTCAAATAAAATTTAAGGAATATATTATACAGGCCAGTACTTCCACGCTTGTGTAATATGGCAGAAGCATTATGATGATCTAAATTTACTCATCTCACAGTACCCCATGCTAAACGAAGAGTATTAGCTCGCATTACGCAGCTTGTTTTAGAAAAATGTTTTTACCTTATCGTTTGTAATATTTGGTACCTTTATTGTAATCCCATTTTATGTACAAATTCCAGCTTGCATCACGCTTTTATTAACCACAATCTAGATGTACTGCATTATTATTATGTTTGACCGTTTGCTGTGTTTAAATAAGAATTTTGTGTTTTGCAATATTTTTCACACTGTGACTGCTGTTTATGATATGCGATGCAATGACATAACATGAATAGGCTGAAATCATAAAAGTTATATTGAATAAATAGTGTAAAACAGTAATTTTACCTTGATTTTGCCATGATTGATACCATTCGCCATGAATTCAAATCAAGTATTTATCGATAATAAATTCCGAACATCTTTCATTTTTATTTCATTATAGGTCTTTTTCACATATTTAAACCTCACTGATCTGTATAGAAACCCGATCCCTGTTGGTTGGTCTGATTGGACTGCTGGAAGTAGATTGTTGAAGGAATGGAGCGCAAGACCTGTATCCACCTCCGAATTCAGAAGGTGGTGAAGACGCGTTTGGCAATACTTGGTGAAACATGACCAACTCTGGGGTAGACTTTGTTCCGGACAACCTCCGAACTCCGGTAGAAGAGTTAGGCTGAGCGCATTGCTGAAATGTGGAACGAAAACAGGCCCTTGGGCGAGAAATGGATTGTCGCACTACTGAGCTCCCGCGAGAGTGAGTCAGTCGCATGGAATTGGCAGTTCGCCTAACTGTGTAGCGGCGCAGCAGTCGTAATAGCATCTCTACGTCTTTGTTTACAAAACAGTAGAGAATGAACAGATACCCTGGTTGCAGTGCGTAGCGTGGGTATGGCAAGGTATGGCGACCGCCATTAGGCCTCCCCAAAAAAGGGGCCGGAAGGCCCCCTTTTTATTGCCTCGTAATATTTAAAAATCTACAAGTAATTACAAGATACTTTACCATATTCACTCGATTGATTGTATAACCATTAACAATATCCAAAATTTTCTTAAGCGGGGAAACTTATAAAGGAAACCTAAAAACTTGTCCCGTGAAAGTTAATCTTTTTTATTGCTGGAGGCAAAGCCTCCCCAGCTGGGTTTTATCTTCGACAGCCCCCTAGCTAATAAGGTAGGCAAACAA
>LJIJ01002861.1:0-23095 GCA_001718145.1 Orchesella cincta
GGCAAATATATTGACATTCAGAGACTCTAAATTGTATAAAATGGCTCAAGGCTTTATGCTTTCCTGGCCATATGGTCTTACAAGAGTTATGTCGTCATACTTTTGGAACAAAATATGGAAGGAGGTTCAGATAAGAACGATTGGGTATGCTGATCAAAGGATTTATGGATATCTAGACAGTATTGTTGTAATTAAGCATTAAAGAGATTTTCGTTTGACATTTAGATTGGACCACCAAACCAAAACGGTGAAACATTACCTGTGACTATTCTCCCTAATGGAACATGTGGAAATGGATGGATGTGCGAGCACAGGTGGCGTCAAATCTTTAATATGGTCAAATTCAGGAATGTTGTCGACGGTAAAAAAACTGTTGTTAATAATGTTGAGCAGACAAATTAATTAGTTACTTATCTTCCTGTTTAACTTTATTGTGATAATGGAAACTTATAGGTACAAATGCAACCAACTGGTGGGACAACACCGAAAACCAAATTGCTTTCTCTAGGGGCAATAAGGGATTCGTAGCAATCAACAATGAATAAGCCATTGACTGCCACCGTTCCCGTAAGTCATTTATATAGAAGCTTTGAGAAAATTGGTATTGAAGGGGAAATTACATGTTTTGTTTCGTTACAAAGACTGGCCTACCTGCTGGTCAGTACTGTGACGTCATTTCAGGCAACAAAGAGGGTTCCTCATGCACTGGAAAAACTATTACTGTCAATGCTGATGGATCTGTGAATCTCAACATAGCGAACACAGAGGAAGATCCTATGGTCGCCATTCATGCTGACGTAATTTTATAGCTATTTAAAGACTTGTTTATAAAATTTAGATTCATTGTGTGATACGAACTATTGAAATTTTATTGTTTTCAGGCAAAATTGTAAACATGCAAAATTGCACCTTTGGATAAATTTGGTGTTACATCTATTTCAACATCTTTCTAACACGTATTATTATTGTGTTACATTTCGCACTAAATTCAGAGTAACGTTCTGCTGTATACCTTCCTCTGTTTGAACACTGACCAATACAATAAAAGAGTATTTTGAGTACATAATGTTTGTCCTTATATTGCAACTACAACTTTGGCAATAACCCGGAATAAATTCTGTTGACAAATGACTTTCTCTAATTTGTTTATCATTTTGTTGGCTCAAATAATATACAAAGTAGGTTGCATTCATGTAATCATTCGTATTATCGTATTCTTTATTTCCTTTCAATTTCATTTATCTTAAAATAATAGTAAAGCCTTGTATCATAACACTCAAAAACCTAACGCAAAATTATTCAAAAGTAATTAAAACATATGTATTTTTACTGGGGCGATTAAAGGTAAACTGGAGTAAACAACTGGTGGATAATACAGAAAACCGATAGCGTTTTCTAGAGGAGACAAAGCATTCAAGGTAATGAACAACGAAGACCGACCTCTCCTTAATTGCTGTAGGTATATTTATTCAGCCAAGCTGTAAACTGCGTTTATATTGGTTTTTATAAAAAGGGAGCTTAGTTTTTATTTCCAAACATAAATCATAACATTTTTATTGCTCACAGACTGTTTTATCTACTGGAGAATACTGTTACGTCAAATCTGGAAGCAAGGAGGGCTCTTCGTGTAATGGAAAAACCATTACTGTGAATCAGTAGATTTAAATATTTTAATAGTGTAGGACCCAATCCACGTTGAGGTAATGTCTACCTTGATGAGTCAATTTTTACATCTGTATTGTCCACGTGTCAATTTGTGTTCACGCATACATGTTTTTGTGTCTCAGTCAAAATTAACGATCATCACATTACTAACATGTTACTTCGACCCATCCTTGTCTATCTACACTTATATATATTCAGTGGAATGTCAAATTTAAATGGTTGGTGGCAAATAAAACTATTCATAAAAGGAATTGTCCTTACATTTTTAAACTGATCCTCATTTTTGTCGTTCAGTTGATTGATATTCTCTATGCTGGAAGTATATAAAAATATGAACGTTTTTGATTGATTTACTCACATCCTGCATATCTGATTGATTATCTGTCAATTGATTAGTAATCATTGAGCAATCAATTGATTTATCTTATTAAACTGTTACCAATCAAAAATTTCTTGATAGTCAACATGATCATTGATCAGCATTTACTAAATATGCATATTGCATGGGAAGTGGTTTGAATAAGCCTCAGCTTTAAATGTCATGAATGTTTTTGAAAAACGTCAGTTTCGTTAAAAAATAGTTTATCTGTCCAGCAACAACAACCAGATACAGAAATGTCATGCTGCTTAATTTTGATAAATAAACATAAACACGCCTCTCTTCGAAGCATAGTAGTATACCAGTATGGGTTTATAATTATAGCTAGAAGCATAAAAGTGAAAAAAATTGATTCTTAGTCCAAAAAATGGCTGAAAAACATTCATATTTTCTATCATTATGCGTAGTAGCTACTTTGATTCCATTCGGATATACACAATGGGATGCAAACTTAGTACCAGGAAGAACTACAATGGTCCATTTGTTTGAATGGAGATGGGAAGACATTGCTCTGGAATGTGAAAGATATCTTGGACCAAGCTTTTGGTGGAGTGCAGGTATTTTTGTGGAGAAAAGCTTTTCCAATTCATGGATTGCAACTGTTGCATTAAATTAAATATCTTTCAGGTATCTCCACCCAATGAAAATGCTGTTGTCACCACGAACCCATTCCGGCCGTGGTATGAAAGATACCAACCAGTTTCTTACAAGCTGGAAACGCGTTCAGGAAATGAAGCACAGTTTGCCGATATGGTTCGTAGATGCAACGCTGTTGGTGTACGGATTTACGTGGGTTCGAATATTTTCACATTTTTTTAAAATCATGCAATACTTTAATTTGAAGCATGTATCCTTAGATTAGTATATTTTTGCATGCAGATACCGTGATTAATCACATGACAGGCAATTCCGTGTACGGAACTGGAACGGTGGCTCTGAATTTGATGCCCGTAGTCACAGCTTTCCAGGTGTTCCTTACACTGTCGCCGATTTCAATGATAAAGTACCTGTCCTACAGAATCTGGTGGAGTAGAGGATTATCAAGAGTAGAGTTTAAAAATTAATTAAGTACTTAGTAAATAACTTGTTACAAATTATTTTTTTTAAACACGCTGTTCAAATACGCAACTGTGAGTATGTGGCACTTCGGGATTTAAATCATGGCAAGACGCATGTCAGGGAAAAGATTGCCGAGTACATGAACAAGTTGATCAGTTTTGGTGTTGCAGGATTCCGGTATGTTTTCAGTAGGGATAAATTAAATTAGAAAATTATTAGGTAGGTAAAATACGTTCCTAAACTAAATGTTGATGCTAGAGTTGATCTCGCGAAACACATGTGGCCAGAAGACTTGAGCAATATATTTAGTCGCCTTAATAATCTGCCAACTGAGCATGGCTTTAATCCCGGAACTCGGCCCTTTATCGTTCAAGAAATTACTGATGCAGCAGATAATGAACCTATTAAAGGCTATGAATACTTTGACAATGGACGAATTACAGAATTTCGGTTTTCAATATTCATTGGAGAAATCTTTAGAAAAGCTAATGTCATAAACTGCACACTCTCAAGAATTTTGGTAATTTAAATTAAACATAAACAGATACACCTGTTCTTAATAGAATGCATCGCTTATGTAAATACGTTTAATGAAAAACATGGTTTATTGGGTGATCAGGAGAGGGATGGGGTTTGTATCAAGATGACAGAGTTTTAGTATTCGTTGATAATCACGATAATCAACGAGGACATGGAGCTAGTGGCCAGTACATTTTGACATTCCGTCTAGCTAAACTGTATAAAATGGCGCAAGCATTTACCCTCTCTTGGCCAAACGGCCAAGCCAGGGTGATGTCGTCTTATTATTGGGACCAGCGTTTTGAAGACGGTGTTGATCAAAATGACTGGGTATTCTTAAAGCTTCATAGTTTTTCATTATCCTCAAGTGAAGCACACACACCAGTTGTTTTATTATTTGTAGGTTGGTCCACCAAACGTGGATGGAGTCACATCCGGAGTTGTAATTTATCCAAATCAAACATGCGGCGGTGGTTGGGTTTGTGAGCACCGATGGAGACAAATTGTTAACATGGTTAGCTTCAGGAACGTCGTAGCTGGTGTGCATACATATAAATATACATTTGCACGGACCACCCACAAATGTGTGTTTATTTTGAAGGTCAAACGACAATAGCTACTAAAACTAGTATACTTGCAATTTGTATAGGTACTGGTGTAGCCAACTGGTGGGATAATAATGAGCATCAAATTGCTTTCTCACGGGGAGACAAAGGATTCATTGCTATTAATAACGAGGATTCGCCACTTCAAGCAACATTACAAGTAAGCATGAGACTGCAAATAATTAATATGATGTGTCATAATTAAACTATGAAGGTATATTAATGAATACCACTTATATAGACGGGACTGGCACCTGGGCAGTATTGTGACGTAATTTCTGGAATGAAATATGAAAATTCGTGTAGTGGAAAAACAATTACTGTGAATGCCGACGGCACGGTCAATCTCAACATTTCCAATGATGAGGAGGATCCCATGATTGCCATTCATCATGAGGTAAACCCGACAAATATTAATCTAACAAATGTGAGCTTAAAAATATATATTACAACTTGTTTTAAATTCTGTCTTTCAGCAAAAACTGTAAGCGGGGATAAAAGTAGTTTTGTGTTAACATAAAATTGTAATAAATGTGGAACATTAAAAGTTGTATTATGAATTGTTTCGTTTATTGAAATCATTTAGGCGTCTTGTCAATTTTGTAATTTTAGTTTTGTTGATATCATAATGATTTGAGATTGCATGAATAAATACTTTGCTTTACAACTCTGATCTCTCCAACTTCCCAACCTCATGAATGAAAGCGGAAAACAGCTTGGTTCCCGTGATGTAGTTTTCCATGTTGATCTTCTCATTCTTAGTGTGAGCCGCATCATCACAAGATCCCATTGGTATCAGCAGCACATTCTTCCCAGTGATTTCTTGAAGCAGCAACAATCTCTCGAGTGTGCCACCCTCCCTCGTCATATCTGGAATGCGACCATAAGCCCATGCAGTAGCTTGTCTCGCTGCTTTATATGAAGGATGAAATGGATTAGCACACCAAGGCTTTAATCCATCATCTGCCATGTAGCACTGGAACTTGTTTGGCGATCCCCTCTCCTCCCACTTTTGCACTAGAAAATCCCTCACCAACTTGTCAATCCTTTCTGGCCTCTGGTTTGGGACAAGCCGAATGGAAAATTTTCCAATGACTTTTCTAGGAATCACAGTTTTTGCACCGGGGTCTCCAAACGCTCCTTGAATCCCGTGGAGGGTTAGACATGGAAAGCGCCAACGAGCCATGAGGGTTGCTCTCTTATCCTCAGGATACCTCAGAGCTTTGACTCCACTATCTGCTTTAAATTCTTCCAAATCAAAATCAATCCCGTCGTAGAGCGCTTCCTCTTCTGGAAGAACAGGGCAGACGTTGTCCAAAATGCCAGGGATTAAAATGTTCCCATCGACATCAACTAGTTGATCCAGTATCCAAATGAGATCGGGCAAAGCTTCCCTCACAGCTCCACCAAAGACGCCACTATGCAAATCCTTTGAGCCGCATTCCACCTCCACGAAAAAGTAGCATAATCCTCTCAACCCGTAGGTAATACATGGTTGATTTCTGGAAAGCCAGTAGTTATCGGAAATGGCGACGAGATCCACATCAGCCAAGAACTGATTTTTCTGATTCATCATCAAGTCGTCGAGCCCTTCTGAGCCACTTTCGAGCATTGTTTCCAACACGAATTTGATATTGATTGGGATCCGGATGGAAGTTTTAATGTAGGCTTCGATGGCATGAAACCATCCTAAAAGTGGACCCTTGTCATCACTTGCTCCTCTTCCGTAGAGTTTTCCATCATCTTCTGTGAGACAAAAGGGTTCTGTGTACCAGCCATCGGATTGGCGTGCAGGTTGAACATCAAGATGACCATAAATCAGGAGCGTCTTCTTGTACTGATCATTTCCACGCGTGGCTAAGATTATGGGGGGAATTGGGACAGATTTTCCATCCATGTCTTGATCTCCCATTTTCCTCAATTCTGTTTCAAAGCCGAGCTCCTCAAGTTTTGCTGCGGTCCATTGGACCATTCGCAGACATTCGTTTCGAGCATCAGGCCAGGTTGAAATTGAGCGGATGCCAACGGCTTCTCTCAGTGTTTCTATGTAGGTGCTCGGTTGTCGTCGATGAAGCCAAAAATCTTGTTGAGAAAATCAGGACGTTCTGCAGGATCTGTAATGATGGCTTCATCCTCCACTGTTTGATACAACTGACCATCTTTATCGCTATCTTTTTTCAAAGAGATGTCTTCATCCAAGGGAGGCAGATTGGATCCTGCAACTCCAGATCCGAATTTATTCATCATTGAATTCCGTTCAGACATGATTATAGAGGTTGAGGTTTACAAAATGCTGATAGATGTGGTGGATGAGTTAGACAGTAGAAATATACATTGGTTTGTTTCAGGAAACCTGGAAATTGATCCTCAGATTTTTCTTATTGGAATGCAAATCTAAATGCACGCGACATTCATTCAAAGCCTAATCAAGTGCATTCAGTCATGGTAACCCAGCTAGGTAACCTGTCTTGGGTTGATCGAGCGAGCATCATCTTGACCCAAGAGGCACATGCTTTTGATTTATGAGGTTTGAGCATAACAAACCATGACACACATACAACATGGTTTGCAAAACTTTCATTTATATTCAAACCTTTACCCGATGAAAGGAATAAACTCTAACACTTCGTATGTCTGTTTTCTGTAGTGAGTGTCTGACACACTTAACGATTTCCCATCATATCTTATCAAATGATACAGAGAAATCATCAAACCAATGATTATGAGAATGTCTAGATAAGCTGTGTCCCGAATATTGCCGTTCTGCTTTCTATGTTGTAAATTAAACTGTGCTCAATTCAGTGGAGTTTTATTCCCAAGTCACAAAAAGTCATTTGAAGATTCAAAAATTCAATTACTATTTCAAAAAAGTTTGTTCAAAATGGCCAGATCCGTAATACTCTTCATTGCATTGCTGCTCGTTGCAGTGGCTTTTGTTGAATGCAGCCAAAAAGCCCAAGATGCAAGAATGCAAAAGGTAAGCACAATACTAAACGATTTAATAAATGACAACAGGTTTTAAAGTGTACTTTAAACCCACATGATTAAATTACCATATTTATTTATACATTAAGGGAGGACATAGGCCATGCAGATTGGATGGAACTTGCTAACTGAACTGGATCATCTGTATTTCTTGGACCATTTTGAATATTTCACATTCTTGTGCATTAATCAAAACTATTAGAATAATAAATTGAATTTTATTCCTACTCAAAAAGTTTGCTTGCGGTATAATATACTGTGACATATTTACCATAAACAGTAAATTACCAATACAAATGCCTCATTTATATTCGGATAACCTTCAAAGCAGCATATTTATTAAGATCCATTGAGCAATTGTCAATATAATTTATATGATGATTAATGATTATGCTACTTTGGATGAGTAACCAGACATACTATGCCTAAACGTTACTGCAAAATGTTAATCTGCATTTTATGTACAATATATAATGGTATTTTAATGAGTTCGTCTACTCAGAATAGGATGCGCTGCACAACTGCTCTATTTTTGAATGACAGTCAATGAGGAGAATATTTTAAGTCACACACCTATTTATTACCTTAAATATCAATGTCTTAAACTTGAAAAAGTCATCTAATCTACAAGTACTACATTTGCATCCACAGTGCTACGATTACAAACGATGAAAAATGCAGAGCGTCATCAGAATATTCTCCCTGAACTACGCACGTCAAAATCTTATTATAGAATCAGGAGTAGGAATTCAAAACCTTGTTTTGGTTTCACCATGTTTTTTAAATAAAATTACATTTCATAATGCAGATTCTCATCTCCTGTTGTTCGTCTGATTCTGGTGGTGCTGAATGCTGGAGTTTTTAACCAAAAAATTCTCACAAATTTATATTGCAAAAGTGGGGAACAGACTTGGAATAAATGAGGATGCGATGCGATGCATCAGATTCATAACACAACTGAACCATCCTTGTCTTTCAGTTCATAGCAGCAGCAGCGTCAAAATAGTTGTATAATACTTACTTGGAAAGGATAATTATTGTGGTAGTATAAGACTACTAGTTGTAAGTTGTTGTGGCGTGTCCTCCCATATTCCCACAGCTCGTAGTTTTGGTTCACATCAATCGATTTGTGTTTGTGTAAACTTCTCAAAAAACTTGATCCTCATGATTCAGAAGCCTTCGTTATTTAACATTCTGCTCAACATTAAATGTTGATGTTGTTATTGATGATGCGCTAAATAATAGCAAAGAACCAGTCACAGCCTGGTATGATGTAAAGACGCTTTTTTGCAACCAGAAGAAGAAGCCAACTCAATAAAATTAATTCTTCAAGTGCAATGTCAGTCGTCTTGCATGGAGTGTGAGTGAGGAACACAAAACTTTGGATCTGCTGAAGACTGTCTATTTACCTTACATAACTTGTAATCGTATTTACAATTTAAGATCGTTTGTTTGGGGCAATTAAAGAAACAATATGGATAAAAAATTAGTGTTGGTAGTGGCACTTGTGCTCCTGCAAGTGCAAATGTCCCTGGGTCATCTTGGACACGATCATGGTACTGACGAAGGCAAGGAAAATAATGATAGTGAGTGGCTGGGTGCTCATAGCTTGGCTCTGAAGGTGCTTCAAGGTGTAGACTTCAGGTGGTTGGCCAGCGACAATGAAACGGTGACAATGGAAATGAGTAGCTTTACCAAAGGTTATGTCTCTCTTGGATTTTGCCCCAAGTGGAAGGGAACCATGGAGGGTTGTGATATTGTTCTTGGCTGGGTCAACAATACTGACGGAACTGCTCAACTTTTTGTACGTAATTAATAACACACTTGATTGGGCCATATATGGTAAACTACCAGCAACGTGAGGATATAATAATTTCATTCAATTTTTTCAGGATTACTATGCAAAGACGAATACTCTTCCCGAATTGGACGCAAGTCAAGATTATGAGCTTCTTGCTGGGACACAGGAACATGGAAAGACCACAATCAAGTTCCGCAGGAAGTGGAGTACCGGAGACGAAAATGATGCTGATTTCGAGGTAATTATTTGTTATAGTTTGTATGAGTAATTATTAAGCATTTACAATCCTAACTTATGTAATTTTTGTGAACCATTATGTTTTATAGAACAACGTTCGTGTTATGTGGGCCTGGCATCCGGAAGATCCTTTCTCACCTGCTTCATACTTCAAGCATGCTGGAAACAGTCGGGGACATATGAATGACGATATCTCATTAAAAAATCCAAGCCTCAATCATCATCACCATCAACATTTGCACTCTGCAGGATTTTCGGTGCAGGCTACAAGCTTTGTTGTGATTTCTTGCCTTTTTTGTCTCTTCACGTTGTTTCATGTTTGAATTGAATGCGTAAACAATTTCCTGTTTGATCATTAACTAAATAAATTTTCTCAATAAATTAGATTTAATGATTGTATTAAGTACATTTACAGTTTTAAACAAAGTACGAAATAAAGTCCTTCGAATTTTATGAAAAAACACAAGGTCGAGCAGAATGAAAGATGGAATTTATATGCATAATCGTAACTACCAACACGGATATGTGCATTGAACTTTAACCTAGATTAGATAACGACCATTGGCATTGGCCCAAAATGTTCTTCCGTCTTTACCGACGACCACGGCCGAACCTGTAGCTGTAGGCTGCTCCAACGCCAACGTCGGGCCTGCCTCTCCATGACTGACCCTGAAATAACCAGAAAAAATTATTGCTTTACTAAAATGGAAAATTTGATTGGGTTGCATGAAATAATATACATTCAACTTCAAAATATTCTAACCTGAAAACGCCCAAAAGATTGACCAACATTTGCACCAACTCCAATAGAATGGCGTCTATTTTGACTTTCCCATGCTTTCACTCCCGCTCCGATATTTCCATGTGCCCCCCAGTTGCCAGCGTTATTCCCAGCTCCTCCACCGTTGATATGAAATTGTGGCTGTTGGAACAAAAATATGGGAATACGTAGTTGAATCCATGTGCTGTAGCTTGTAAATTTGCTTTCAAATACGGTTATATAACATTGGTATATTAATAAAAACAAACCTTCCCAACTTGACCGGAAGTAGCAGCGCCTGCCCACTGAGCAGCCATTTGGTTGGACTGTGCTGCAACATTTACTATTAGGATCAACACTCCGACGATGACAAGAGGTAAAACCGACTTGAGGAGCATGATGATAGTTATAAAAGTCGGGGGAAATGATTGTTGAAAATGATTTTTAAAAATTAACTGAAAATTGATGGTTGTAAGTGCAAGAAGGCAAAGTAACTGATGATTTTTCTCATATTTTCTCCATCTTTTATACAGACCCAAGTAATACGCATACGGCAAGAAAACCATGAAAAGTTTTCAAATTCTGTTTGATACAAATTGATTTTATCATTTTTGAGAATTCCAGCGAAATCGCATGAAATAAAATCTTCTAGATTCCATGAAAGATGAAGTTGGTGGCTTGGCTAAAACTAAGGTAGGTCATCGCATTGGCTAAACGTAAACCATATAAAATGTATCATCTGCTTATTTTGGTATTAAAATGAATACCATGAATGAAAAATTGTGGCTAGTGTAGTAAGTAAAGACTTGGCTTGAGGTTGAGGTTATAACCATGAAATACGCAATCGTCCACTCAATGCCTATGTATGTTTCATTCGCATTTACTGGACGTATCAAAGGACGTTGCAACGTGTTATCTTTCCTTGCACGGACGGACATTAAGTTAAGTAAATCTTTGCAGACTTGAGGACGGGTACATCAATAAACAAAATGCTATGCTTGGGATTTTCCGCAAAAATTACAAGAAAACAGATAAGAGTCGACCTGATAAATTCAATGAAACTGCAGTGTGATTCAAGTTATCAATGCGTTTTCACGCTAGTTGATATGGAACATCAGTACTTATATGCAGATAAATGCGGATTGTGGCGAATGAACATGAATGAAAACATTTTGAAATTAATTTCAGATTTTTGGTTCCGAGAAACGTCGACATAAAAATACGCAAATAAGCCAGATATTATTCGAACCGTAGGTTTGGTTCATTTACAGGTTTATAAGTTGTTAAGCTGGTGTTTATTTGCCTTTTTGTGTACTATTTACAAACTTCATTATATCTTCCCCAAAATCCATGCTCGTTGAAGGCGAGCTAACCTTCACCAACCAAACCCCTTTACCATAAACTCTTTGCTTAAAGTGAACTTTTACAATGGGAGTATCACAATCAGTCGGGTTGAATAAGCATTTAGTAAATTGGCATATGGACTGATCCCACACGGCATTCCCATTCGGGTCGTTCGTTGGGGAAGCCACGTTATAAATTGAACACTGAATGGCTTGGGCTTCTAATGTTAAATATTGCTTTGGTAAAAACCTTAGCTGATCGTGACGAGCAGTAAGTACATCTCCGTAGTCAATGCAAAACACTTTATAATGGGATTCGTCTAATTTTCCTAGAATGACAACTCGATAAAATTCTTCTTCCGCTTCATGTCCATCGTCATCACAGTCGGTTTTTGCCATGCAAATTAAGTTCTTTTGAAGAAATTTGGGATGTGGCCACTTCGCATTGGGACTGGAGTTCCAAGTATTTCTAGTTTAATTTAAAAAACCTAATTAACACCAAATTTATAGCGTTTTATTAGTCAACTGTGTCTTATATTAATTACCTCAGTGAACCAAACAATCGATATAATTCTTTCCATTTTCCTTTTAGCACCAGATAGAAACGTGTAGGAGAGTAGACTTTACTCACGACGCAGTCTTCAATGTGTCCAGGGCTCATTTCATCTTGCATTTTGATAACTACATTTCCAAGTTGGACATAGTCAGGATTGATAGAAACTGCATTTGGTTCATAATTCAGCATTGGAAGTTTTGACACCGTTGCGGCTGCCCATGGGGAAGATCCGATTGGCTTCTGAGAATGAGATTTTGGTCCGGAGGTTGAAAGCTTTACATTATTGCTTTGAGGTTGTCTACTCAAATTCTTCAACTGATTGTCCGTTTTTGTATTTGATGTATTCTGCGTTGCATTCGTTATGCTAGTTTGTTCCAAAGAATATTGCTCAACGAGTTTCCGTAGCTCGTCTGTCATCTCGGCCAAGTAGTATTTTGCATTGTTTGTACCTTTCTTCGAAAGATTTAATTGGATCACTTCAACGTGCCTGGTCTTCCACCGGTTCAGCAGCCATTCCATAAAATCCACACCAGACTTGAAGCCCCAATCACGGTATTGAAACTTCTTGATTTGAAATATTTTAAAGCATAGTTCTATACACTCGTTCACTTCGATTATACCTTTGGACAAGTGTAAAACTGCCAAAAGTCTATGCTTCAGATTCCACAATATGGTCATCGGGTCTTGTAAAAGCACGGACTGTAAACTGGCAGGGAAAACTAGATAACCCTCTTTACAATAGTTTTTAGTAAATAACACATCCTTTGAAAGCTTGCCAGTTATTGTTGCAGAGGTCAAATGAAGAACATCATTACCCGAAACCTTGGCTAAGCTTCTAAATCTTTCATTGCATTTTGCTATCAGTTTGTCCCTCGTGATTCCCAAAGGGCTTTCATTTAAAACAGTTTCCATTTCTGTTGCAATTATGTCTATCCGTTTCTGTAAGTGACCTTTGTGCCCACTAAAATCTGCTTTTCTAGGACTTTCACTTTTGCTTTCTTTTCTGGGCAGTAGAAAAGGTTGAACTGAAGTCGTACGATTTTCAGCTACAGATCTAAAACTGAATAATTCATCCTCATTAAAATATTTTATGAGTTCTTCATCCTCCTCCATAAATTCTGTTCCAAAAGGAGCATATTTCAAAGTTTCTCCGCGTTCTTCATTTGAATTTAAAAGTTGGGCTTCCGCTTCCACCCATTCTTTCAGTTGTTCTACTCTTTGCTTCTTGTAGTTACCCAATATCTTACGAAACCTATCACTGGTTTCATCCATTTCGCCATATACTTCAAATAGCTCAAATTTTAGTTGGTCATCAGTAAAATAGTCAAGATTTGGAGGAATGCTCCCGTTGGACGCTTCCACTGTCCTGTTTACGAATTCTATGCGAGCTTTTAGTTGCAGGTATTTTGAAAACCTGGAATAGTTAAAGGGGAGTGGAGGTTGATTGGCGGACTGTGGAGAGATGTCACATTTCATGTGATAATAGTCTTCACTGTTAACTTCAAAGTAGACATCTTCACAATATATTATTTTCTTTGGCTCGATGTCATAAGATGCAGTAGCTCTAGATGATGAAGATGTGCTTGGCTTTGGCAGCTCCATTTTTGTGCTTTGCAAGTCAATACTTTTAAAACATTTTTCTTAAACGGATAAAGAGTGTGAATTTTAATTTAAACCAATTTTAAAGGTGGCTTTTGTACAAATCACATTTTGTCTGGGTTTGACAACTCGATTTCATGAACATAACAAACCACTTCGCGCTGCTAGTTCATTAGGTATCAGAAAGGAAAGGGTTTTTGTGAACAACACAAAAGCGTTCATTGCAGCAGCAAGGATAAAATCGACGTCGTTATCATATTGGGTAGGCATAATAATATATTTATTTAGTGTAATTCAGTATGATTAATCAATGCTAATTGAACTAATAATTTATCGGTAACGCAATTTAGAAATGTCGTAAGTTTATTAAGTACACTGTATAACAACAGAAAATACGGACGATGAAACTTAATTATTTATACGAACTTTTCGTAAAAGCTTTTCGTTTAAAACATTTTAAAACAATTTGTCCTCTCGTACATGTCCTCGACATGTGTCAGTCAGATACACATATTTATTCACATCCGTGATGAATACGCAAAAATATTATTATTCATTCGCAATAATCTTCACATAAGGAATCCTTATTAAGGATCCAGTAAATATTGATGTAGCTGTAGTGGTACAAGCTACTTTACATTAAAACATTTACAAAAAATACATGTATCAACAAGACTAGTTAAGTTACATTAGCTCAAATAATGTATAACAAAAGCATCATGACACAAACTTTGATTTCGGACAGATTGCATCCAGGGAAAAAATCGAAGCAACAGTGTCTTCTACCACTAATGATTTGTCAAGGACGATCCTTCATGATTTATTTTCATTCTCGCATAAACCTCACGCACAACATATTAGACTCTGAATATTACGAGGCTATTAGTAATCACGAATATCATAATTTACATCGGGTTACATATATCAATCAGTGCCTTTTTAAATTATTGACTTGGCTATCTGACTCTCTGCACATAAACATTCTTGCATCTTTTCCATTTACTCTATATGTACAAACTAAATGTATGAATAACTTTTACATTTTATACAATAAAATACTTCTCTGTAAATTTCATAAGTATCAAAATCATTTAACAATATTTGCTCCAATGTGCAACGTCTTCTTTTTAATTTCCTCACAGTCCCACTTGGGATGTAAGTAGAGAACCCCAACCAGAAGCCCTATCGCCATTATGAGAAGGGTTGGAAGAAAGAGATGAACAATGACGCTGGAAAGAAGGATTTGAATGTTGAGTTCCATGTCGTAAGCCTTCATCAGATTCACAATGGAGAAACAGGCGTAGCCCCATCCCGTCACCCAGCTAATGCCAAGCACCGCCAGCTTCCAGAATTTGAGCAGTTCAATCATATTGAATTATTTGAGTTTCTGAACAGGATCTCAAGATGTGTTGCCGGTTTAAATTTATAGCTTGTCCACAACAATGTCAATTTATTGCAAAAATCCAGGATTAATGGATGGTGCTCTTGTTCCATACTAGGTTGCATCAAGTCTTTTATTTGACATGTGCGAGTCTAGTCCACTTCTCATTAAAACTGCAAAAATACAACAAACACATTTCAATTAGAAGGATATTTCAATACTATTTGCTATTAGTTTTAAAAGACTTTAAATTGTATATCCAAATCAAGCTATTATGTACATACTACTTGTATCAACTTTGTAACAGTTTACTATAGATTGGCTATATATTTGTGGGTAAGGAAGTAAAGAATTACAACGAAATGGATACGGAATGTCTGATGTGTACTACCACTGTTTTGACATTTGCACTCTCATCATGTGAGGTTTTACAGACTTTTTGTTATCACACTTGTGGCTCATGCCCATGTCCTGTCCTGATAAGATTCCTCAATAACACCAACAGTTTTCCAGGTTGCAATTCTTTCTAACGTAGTATGTACTTTTCAACAGACTGATAAAATAGCAAAACCAAATTGTTCCTTCCTATGCCCTGTTCCTCTACTTGACTCTGTGCTTTCATCTATTGTTTCACAAGCTGACCTTGACTGAACACAAATAAATGACCATGTAACAATATAAAAATGATACAACTGAACTGAGCCGTTTGCAAACAATATATTTTGCAATCACGAAACGAATCAAACTGAATATGGGCCGAAATATTTCGAACGTCAGTGAACCTCTTTCATATTGTCTATGCATGCACTCCTAATCAGATTTCCAGTTTTGAAAATGTTAACCAGTTTGCCAAGATAACAGATTAATCAATGAGGTCCAAACCAAAGAACGGTGCAAACAAATTACTTACTGTGATTTTAGCGTACACATTTGATCACTGAAAACTATGAAATATGCACGCACATGCTGCAAAGCCAGAAGCAAACAAGCCAGAAGTAATGCGGACTACGTGATAAAACAAACTGTTTTCTCAGATTTTTGCTTTTTCGTAACATTTTTTAAATTCTGTTATTCCAGCCTGTCAACTTTACACACAATGCATGCATTGCATGATTATTATATCCGTGGAAACTTTATGAAGATGAGATAATACGAAAGAAATCAAAATATTTCGGATCTGCGTTTGCCCCAGTTCTGAGTAATTCCGGAATTACTGCGAGATAAACGCGATGAAGGAATAGGCACTTTTTATTTGCACAAAAAAAATAACAGGAGCCGAGAAAAATTCGCAGTAGTTATTAAAAATGGCAGAGGGCAAACGCACTACTTTTTCCACCAAAAATGAAACCAACGCCGGAGACGGGCCGGAGCTAATATCTCACATGTTTTCGAAGCTACGAACAGCTTCAAACCATCCAAATGTTCATGCTTCCAACGAATTTCGTTGTACAACAAGTCACACCACGGTTTCCGGAGAAAGCAGCGGAAACCACCACTTGCATAAGAAGATCACAAACTACAACTCCATTTCCAACAATTCGAATGACCAAGGTTCAAGCAAACGGATTTCTCATCCAGGACCTAATGCTTCCTACAATGACTGGCCAATCAAACTGGCAGAAAGTAATTCTAGTATGAAGAAGACCTTGAAGTTTTCAACCCTTCACGACGCAATAGGTCCTAAGATAATGAAAGGTCTTCAACGAAATCTGAAAGGTGCAAGCAGTTACATGTGAGTTGAGAAGATTGGTTTCCCTTACCTAAATACGTTCTAGGAATACCCTTGACCAGTTAAAAATCTATAATATGTCCATTTGTCCACTTTTCAATTAATTTTGAATAAAAATCGAATACGCTAAATTGATTGCGAATCCACAGACCACTGTAGACTCTTGTAGTAATTGTTATTGTCACATGTTAGCTACACACTGAGGTATTCTGAGTCATTAGGGTATTGTAGTTTTTAATTTGTAAAAATGGGTCTGATACGCTATCGCAACATTATCACAATGAAACTTGAAATACATGGGTTTGGATTTATCTGCGTAATCGCATATGCGGTTACAGTTTGAAGGACTATAAAAATGCAATACAACATCATGACACATTACTACTAGCATATTCAAGGTTTTTTTGCAATCACCCTAAAAAGTTGGACAGCGCATTGGAAAGCAGATGAGTAACCTCAGCTTGTGTACGGTAAAGATTATCTTAGTCTGCCTAAAACCTTATCATTTTATATCATCATTCATCATTGGAGAGATTTAAGAAATTCTTCAGCAGTGCAGATTTTTGTACTTTTATAAAGCAGCAAAACATTATCAATATCGTGAAACACCCATCCAGACCATTAAATTATTTTGAGCTTGAGCTTTACAAGTTTTCAAACACCATTGTTTTATGTGTACCTGCCCAACAGCAGAAGTATGAAAAGCTACAGAATAACATGCATACAAATTTGGCAGTGACAAATTGAGTGACAGATTTTTATGGTAAACTGAGTCATTAACATTTACGTAGGATAAAACTGCATCTACAAAGACCACAAAATGAGACCTTAACTTATTCCAAAATGTGTTTACAAGACTGTCCATGCATAAGTTAAGTAGAGTTGTGCTTGTGGTAGAACCTTTGCTGGAAGTTAAGTGATTATATTATATAACCAGTCGTAGGTTTAATAAAAAACGAAAACAAACAGAAGCCGCAATTTTTATGTTGCTTGTTTTATTGTGCTAAAGTAGGTCGCTGGTAAACAACACTACGCTTTAAAAATAATTTCATTTCCATATATACCAATATGATATACTCACTCGACTGAGGATGCTGCGATACAGCAAACTTACCAAACAGAACAGAGCAGAGCTATATCATATACAACATTGGAAGGCTCGTGGCAGATTTTGATCCAGACCCAACTGTTGATATTTGCTTTGCTATGAGATTCGTAATCCGTCCTTTATTCGCGAAAAACGTGCAGAGTCCAAAGTACAAGCTATTGTTCGATAAAAATAAACAAGTTCTCCTACACTTGGTCTTCACTTGAACGTGCGTAATATTGAATATCAAAACAAACTAAACTATTTTTCCAAGATGACACTTTGGGTTTTTATATTTATCGTTTGCAATAACTTATCACAAAATTTTCTACTGTAGCAATTAGAAGAATTAATTTTCAATTAATGTTCCATCAGCTACACTTGATCTAATCGCTAGTACTTCTGAAAGCAAACTGCAACTGAAAGTCAAACTTGTCAAAGTCAAGCAGTGTCACCTTACTGCGACTTAATATAAATAAAAGTTTGTAATTTTTTCACTGCTACACCGTGACAAAGTTTGAATCCTCTTCCTTTGCATACTCCTAGAATATTTATAAACTCACTGGCTGTACCGTAAAACCGAACAGAGAAACAAGTTCTTTCAGCTAGCTTTTATGCATACACAATTTAGTAATGGATAAAGCGTGAGAGCGAGTGAATTACTACTTGTTCGATTCAACAAAAAATGTTTTAAAGTCTCAATTCTTTTTCAACTCATATCCACTTCTGGAACACTGTTGATGATAATGACATGTGTGAACTCTCCAGGAGAAGCATGAAAGTAAAATGAAGGAGCATTAGGGAACTAACAATGTCCAACCACCATTTGATTACATTTCACCAAGCACTGTAACCCCGTACCAAAAATAATTCCATAGCATAATCTCATCGTGCGAAAAAAAGCTCATGCTTTGCATATACCAGCTAGAGCAAGCTAAAAAACATTGAAGTAGGCACAGTGAACGTATGCTGCATCCGTTTGGTTATGCATAAAGGACAAAAGTTCGCTTGTGGTTAAAATATACTGAAATCAAATTGCATTAAGTTCTCTCCTTACATGGCTCCAAAGCAAATGCCATCTTAACAACAAGAATGACGAGGAAGACGCGCTTTAGCACTCCTTTATTGCTTCCTTTTAGGCAGATAACGTGCGTATAGTTGAAGTTTGTCTACATAACTTTAATAGAATGGTATGCAATGCATATATAATATGTAGCATTTGCATACTTAAACACAACAACGCTTTTCGTCAGTTGAGTCAAGTGCACAAAAACAATTTTTCAAGGTTTCCTCCTCAACTTCATTATATTTACCAGGTGCACAAAAAGGCGAAGCGTTACTTGGAATAAAATATTGTTTGCCTTGTGTGATGAAGCTTTTATGATGGAGTTGTGTAACCTCGTATGCAAAAAGTAAATAGATTGAGCACTCAGCGAAAAATTCTTGTTTGAGAACACACTTTATGATTCGTACAATTGTTTTAGCATGCTACATCCTAAATAGATAGAAATAAGGAATACTCTAACCTAATCAATACTTTTCGATGTTTTTAGCTCATAAATGTTGCATGTTCTTCCACCGGATGAAAGGAGGAATGTCGATGTTGGTGGTGCGGTGTTGTGACGTAAATCTCCAGAGAATAAATGGAGATTATGGTGAATGAGAACAATAATGATGGTGATTATTCATTTGCACACAGTATATATGAAAGAGTACAGAGTATAAAATTTAATTGATGCGAAGTGCTGGCTACAGTTTACATTGCTCTGCAATTTTATGTGAACTTGAACATTTCGATGCTATCTAGATCAACACTGATGCTGCGTAACATGGAAAATTCACCTGTTAGAGGAAGTGTTGCTGAACAATTTGATGCAGGTGAAAATGCTTGAATATAAACTTTGAGTTACACTTATTCTAGTTTACTGTACTAGACATGAAAATAATGTATGCTGGAGAATAGACTTCTTATCAAAATTATGCAAAGGGTTGACATTAGCCCGTATGTCATTGCAATGCAATGCATGCAGAAATGACACTTGATGCTGTTGCCTCATAAATATGATGTGATTCGATTGCATTATATTATGATCTCATACAAAATACAACATCCGTCACAAACGAACTTTAATGTATGACCACTCTCCACGCAGATGCTATCGTGCGAATCCTCTACGAATTCTATACACAATGACATCGCTGAAAAAGAATGTCTACGTGATTTGATGGACTGAGCTAATGAACTGAAATAAAAAAAAGGACACACATTCGAGATCCAAAAATTGTATTCCGGTCCATCATTTTACATCAACCATTTCCTTACAATGTCTAATTATAATTCTGTCGATTTGCATACTGTTTACCAGATACCCAATACCAACAACAACCAACCCATGAGCATCAACATAAGAGCATATTTTATCTCCGGGGTACGTAAACAACTCTCAAGAAGATCATGAACAGTCAGAGATCGTGCTTATGCCTAACAGCTCAGTAAGACAGACTTTGATCAATTCGTACTTTAACAAACGCTAATGATTTAGTGTAGTCTCGTAGAATAAAAACGGTACTTGCAATAATATAAAGAATAACTGATTTATGAATGGAAATTGAATGAGACCTATCAATGCATGCTTGATCTCCAAAGTGGGACTCCATATTTATGCCCATACACATACATGATGGTAAAATGAAGGCTTCATCGGGAAGCTAATGTTTGAATTGACAAGTCATAAGTCTTGAAATGCGATGTGCATCAACTAGCAACTAAAACATCACGACGTGTAGACAATATGCCATATCTAGATATATTGTCGCCGTATATTGCATAGCAAACGATGTATCATTTTTGCAATAATATAGCAGCGTGAGATGCGGAAAATCTATGTCAAGCTTGCGTACCAGAATAAATCACTGAATTTTTTCTAACGCATCCTATGTTTTGAATCTAAACACAATTAACTAACTCATAAAGAAATCATAAATTCCGAATTATGCAGCAGCTTATTCGGTAATTGAAGTAGCTCAATTAATATTGGCATTCATCTATATTGGAATCGCAGCAGAAACTGACGATGAGTTGTTAAATAGTCAAGTCGCTGAGTCATACAGGTTTCCCCTATTTCCAGCACCTGTTCACTTACTAAAACACCTGTTAATACAATGTAATTATGTTAGTATGTGAAGGCTTCCCCCGAATTAGTATAATTGGTGTCAGGATCAAAACCATCATAGTAAATACTTAATGCCTGTGCGTAGCGATTTCAGAAGTACAACAGTAAAAATAGTGACAATGAATGGAATGTCGCAATTGTCGTATCGAATGAATTGTCATATTAGTACATTTTATACATACATCCGATGATGAGTATAACAACTTTGTAAGCACAATTTTCCAAAGTATTTCACATAACGCTCATCAGAGAAATAAGCCTTGAAACCATCTCAGGTAATAAGGGAGTTTAGCTTAGGAATAAGTTTACTCTCGATTAGAGAACCTACTTTGCCACTGCGCTATCCGCACCTTAGCTCAGCCCTCCAGCAGTTACTGCATGTATATTTAAGGTGTCACAAGATAGGGGCTACTTCAGCATGGGGAGCAAGCTGCTTAGTTTGTCTTTTTTAGTTTACTCAATCACATTACTGTTTCAGTGTCAAGTGGGTGCGGAAATACTAGTGGACATTGAAAAACTAATTGAAAATACAAATCAGACAGCGTTGATTGCGAGTCATGGAGCGATTCCAAATGTTGGACCTCCTCCGGATGAGGAAACCATAAGGAAAAAGGCTCCACCACAAGCTGTATGTCATTTTTATCTACCAGCCTCAAATATAGAAAATATTTGAAAACATGCTTTGTTTTCAGGAAGAGCTTGCTCGTCTAGCTGGATACGCTCTCGAATCTCACAAACTTACCACTCCAGACGGCTATAACCTTGTTATTCACCGACTGTTGCCGCAAGAACCTGCATTGGGCAACCTCTTTCAAGATGGAAATCAAACCAATAAAACAGTAGTGTTGCTGCAGCATGGGATTGCGCAATCATCCTCCGAATGGCTAATTAATGAGTCTGGAAAGTCCTTAGGTATTTACACCATACACTCTTTCCACTTTGATAAACTCCACATCTAATTTGTGCTACATTTTATTACATTGCATGAATTCCCATAATTTATAGCGATGGTTCTTGTCGATAATGGCTATGACGTTTGGCTTGGAAATGCTAGAGGAAACAAATATTCAAATTCACATGTCACAATCAGGGAGAACACAATGGAATATTACAATTTTACGTAATTGAAGAAACACATTCGAGGAGACTATGTTAGCAGAATTTTATAGTACCTTTTAATTAAAATTTTCAGATTTCATGAAGTGGGGAAATATGATATTCCAGCAACAATTGACTTAATACTCAAAGTTACGGAACAGCCTCATTTAAATTACATTGGTTGTTCGATTGGTGCTACAAATTTTTTCGTTGCAATGTCCGCACACATCCGGAATATGCAATCGCGTCCGTTTTATGGGCGCTTTAAGTCCCCTTGCGTTCCTCAGTCACACCCAAACACCAATCAAGGTTCTTGCTCAACATATTGAGGAAATCAAGGTCATTAACCCAGTTGTTAGAAACTACTTCGAAATTATTTACGGATTGATATTATGCGTATATTACTTACTAATTTTTGCAGGATGCTTCAATAAAACTTCAAGTGATGCGAATAAACCCCGAACTCTTCCGAACATGATAAATTCACAAATAGGAAAGTTGTGTTTTTGGAGACAACTGTCAGAAACCTTTGTAACAGCATTTACAAAATGCTGGATGATTTTGGACTCCGTAAAATTGAGGAAGTGGGTTTTATTTATTTACATTTAAATACAAATGAATATCGTCGAGTTTCAATATGTGTTGATGTAAACTTGAAGGAGCATTTGGACGCTCTCTGGAAATACATCCCGACGACAACCTCGTCGAAAACCTTTATTCATTTGCTGCAACTGATGACCAACGAAGAACTGTTCGAAGAATATGATTTTGGTCCGGATGGAAATGCTAAACGATATGGAAGTGGGATTCCACCGGAATATGATTTGAGTAAAGTTAGAACTCCGGTAGTAATTTTCACTGGAAAAGGAGAAATGTTTAGTACATCTCAGGTTTGGAGGATCAAGATAACCATTCTTAAATTCTTAAATTCTTAATACGTAAATCTTTGACGGGACAAATCGGTGTCTATCAAACTAAAATTGACTTTGAATTTTAGGACATTGAGGTGCTGAAACGAGCTTTGCCATACATGGTGCGCCACATTGAAGCCGACTCATCTTTCAAAGTTCATACTGACTTTACTCACGGAGTAAATGCACACGAACAGATATTTAAACC
>LJIJ01002862.1:0-23071 GCA_001718145.1 Orchesella cincta
TAGAGACTCAAGTACATTAGATTATTTTCTGCACAGGTAGTTCATTTCAGATGGCTATCTCATAGTAATTACTGGTATGATTATAAACTCCTGTCACCTTGGTTGGTGATTGCTTTTGAAACCAATTAGAAAACCAATTTTGAGGATTGGGCTTTGCATTTATACATTTACAATTTATTTCCAAATCTAAACGATCCTTAACCCTTCTCGATTTAAGATTGTCATCTGTTTAATTAAATATATTTCCTGTCAATTTCTGGTTTAAGGATACGATAAGCTTTTAAACAAACATGTATAATTTTGCTGTTTCTGCTCAGTTGAGCTAGCTGGAGATAAACAAGTAATGACTGAGCTGAGATGAAAATTTTCTTCGAAAGCCATAAAAAAGGAAATATTCAAGTTGTGTATTTTTTCATAGCAGGACCTTGAAATGTGAATCTCTAGCATAAACAAAAGAAAGCCGTTTCATCCTTATTTCATCCTTGTTTTGCGTAAAGGAAATTTTGTATACGTTTTTATTGATAAAACACTTATCAATCATTTCTCCTGAGATAATAGTACTATACATGGCTCGACACAACACGGCAAACCAAATGTATAACCTGTTAAATTTCAGTAATATTTTTTTACACGTGATAATGATTAGAATGGCATTTTCAGCTACACAAGTTTCTTGCCATTCTTCAAGCTGTTTGTCTCGCCTTTTCCCCCACTTAAATAGCGAATGGGAGAGTTACGTTGTGTATTTCTACAATTCAAACGTAACTGCCATTGCCCGATTTGTTCCAGTTGCATCCTTGTCATCGACGTTTATAGCAATTAAAGCAGGAGTCGGATTGAGACGGGAACATTACAGATATTCCAACACTTTCAATCTTGTAGTCAGTCCAATCCAAATTGAGACGGTGTTGGAAAGTATAGACAGAACTGTATACACTTTAGGCGAACTCCTTGTGCCCTCACGTACCATGTTTATCTTCGTGTGGGAAAATATCCAACTATTCAATTCTTCGAATGCTACTGAATTTCAGGATTTGGATTTATATGCAAACATTCTGGAAAGAATCGCCGGTCTTGCAGATTGGGATGTGCAACTTCAACTATTTCCAGCACTAAAGGTAATTCTCACATTACCACAAAACTTTGAGTGCGAGCCGAAACAATCTTTTATCACAATAATATGTCGTCGGTACTGTTTCTCTGGTCCGATTATTGCAACCGACTTTGCTGAATTGTGGAGCCACAAGGATATGTACGCCCTTCATCGATCGTTGTTTTGGAATGCGAACAGAAAAGAGCTCCCTGCCCTGGTTAATACTCCCGCTGATTGGTTACAATTCATCAAAACTCAACCAAAAAACACTTGCTTGAACCCAAAAAATCGGATTAATTTTAGATGCAGTCAACATATTATGTCAATATATCTTTTGTCTCAAATTCACAACATTTCGTTGACTATACTTAAAAACGATGTAGAGAACCGAAGAGACTCAAAGTATATGTATACTTATCAAGGTCCTGAAGTGATTACGCCACTCTGCGTGTCTTGGAATGTAGATTTATATACTAATGCTCGCATGCATTTTAACAATTTCGACTCATATACAGTCTTTTACTGTGATAGAAAGCGAATGAAGAAAGATACGTTTGTAAACTTTTCAATGTGGTCCGAGCCCTTCAGCTTTGGAATATGGATGACAATTTTGAACGTTTTCTGTATTGCATTCATTTGTTGCTATAGAAATCATCATCAGGCGGGGAAAATTGTTGAGAAAATTATTGGATTCCTCGCCAGTGTTTTTGGGGCATCGGTTAGTCCTCGTCATTTGGTCGTGATTTGTTCAATTTCATTTATCATGACGCAACTCTACTCAAATGGGTTAACTAGCATAATCACGTCACTTTGACACCCAAGGGAGAGATATCACGTTAAAAGAATTGGTTGACCAAGGATACAAGATAATTTTTATCAACCAATGAATTACCACTCTCCTAAGGAATTATTTGGGGAGGAATTTAATTCGTATGGTATATCTGCAGAAGAAACTTTCATGTCACTTCATTTATAGTCGAGGAACAAGAACATGTAGAAATGGTGACAAAATCTGGTCTGCGCTTGGGACAATACTTTCTTACATCAATGTCTAAAGTGATGACACCTCTATTTCAGAAGTTAGTGAGGGAAGCCAGTGACCGATTCAATGTTTCGAAGTATTCAAACTTTCGATAAAGCTATGTTCAGTTGGATAACTAAAACCGAAAATCAATACTAAAGACTCAATCCAGAAAATAGTTGCAGCAGGCTAACCAAACAAATGGAAAGATTGGACAGTTTGGGATATTTGCTTTTGAACCAAAAACAACCAGCGCACAACCGTGATGGGAAATAATAACCGTACTGGCAGCCACCTGCATTTAATGCTGGCATCGTGCATAAATGGTCACTTTTCCAGCACTGGGGCGGTAATGGCTGCATTTACCGGCAGGATACAGGCACATGATGGTTTGCCGGCTATTCTGTACAGTATTGGGATAGCCGGTAGAAAGCCATTGCCAGTACGGACTGGCAGTATCAAGTAGACGCATTATTAGGGATGCTTGATAAATTAGGAATAATGAGAATTGCTTCATACTATATACAACTCTTTTCGATAATATTCAAATTACACAAATAAAATAAAATATATCTTAAACAGGTATTAATATCATTTTAAATATATCGCTGTCCTGGTTTACATTAGTACTAAAATTATCATTCACGTCTTTACATTCGCCCTAACTTGCTATATAAACTTTTTCACCAAAAGTATAAACAGTTTCACACTAGGTTATAAAAAATTGTTGATTTAAAACTTATTTACCAGTTTTTCTTTGAGACAACCAGTTTCAATCGCGTCCAAATCCTCATAGCTAGTCAGTGGAAGTAACGGATAGGAATCTGAATCAGCTGTCGTTTCTGTAGTTTGTTGATTTGCTAGTAGTTTTAAAAGCAGTAGTTCGATCTCGTTTATTCCCGATCCAAAGTGACAAGCTTAAGCACCGTCTCCTCCTGAAACTCTAACAAAACAAAATAAAAAAAATATATGCGTTATAATTTTGTCTACAAACACATATATTGAAGTATTTTTATACGACTTACTTCTTTGTTCTGTCTGCAAAGTCGACATGACATTGAGTCTCTGCACCATGTAGGTCTGCAAATCAGCTTTACCAGCAGCTGTAGCTTGCTTTCCATCAACGCAAGGTCCAGTCTGGATCTCTTCTGCGAACGGTTCCGAAGCTCATACCAGCTTTTCACAATCCCTTATGATCGTTATGTGCCCACTTACGTTCATTATTCATGATAGTATCGTCTTCAAACTGTTGTGTATCGGATTTAATAATGCAATGTAATTCCATTATGAGGAAGATCTGTATTTAGTAAGGTTTATTTTTAATGGACGAACACGGATTCATATTAGTGATTTTATTGTTAGCAGACTTACACTGATCAAGACTTTCTAATCCAATGGGTGGACATGAAAATTGCACAGGACCTGTTGTTTGTTTGGTTTTCTGTCGTTTTCTTGTGGGTGCTTCGGTTTCGGTGGAATCTTCATCCGAATCTACAACGTAGCGTTTTGCTCGCTTATCTCTGGATTGTTTCTAAATAGGATATAACAAAACATATTTACTGAAAAGTGTTTTTATTTATCCCGCAAGAGATTGTAAATTGTTTGGATTTCAGATTCTCTAACACTTACTTTGTGCAGTTCCCAATCGTCGCCTGGATGGGAATTAGGGTTTGAAAACAGCTTATGGATTTTTGGTTTTGTTACAATTTGCTTGGAGGGAATCTGCAGTACGTAACACGGTCCTCCTCAAAGATCCAAGAGTTCGGGATAGTTTCAACTGCATCATCTGATTTGAAGTGCACTACACTGAATTTTAACTTATCCGAATCGCCCATTTTTTAATAAAATAAGAGCAAAATCGAATATTCTTTTACTTTATTTATACTTTTCAGCACAAAAGTAAGAGGAAACAATATTGTATGCGGCTGGGATGAAATTACAGATGTTTGATTGGAAAATTCTGAAACACTGAGCCCTTATGCATCGCATGAGAAAATGTTTTCTCATATTATCATTTGCACATTTCCCTCCCGAATACTTCAAGATCTATGCGTTATGCGTAGTCAAAGAAAACCATACGGTTGTATGGAACGGATGATGCATATTGGCTGTATTGGCAATGCCAATACAGAAACTTCGCCATGAAATACTGCAATAACAGCCAATATCATATTGAGCTGGCTATGTACGGTGTATACCGATACGGCTTGCCCATCACGGACCGTTATTGTCAACGGCATTGCCGTTACAAGCCAGCATTTGTGTCGCTGGGGAAGTTAGGGGAGATCCTGAAACCTGTCGAGATTACTAAATTAGAGTGGTGGCAATTTTCTGGGCCTGTGATGATGGTAATTTCAATTGGGGTTTTTATAATGGAGCTGGATGCAGCTTTTGGAGAAAAGTTCCTGGTTTCAAAACGATATGGAGCCAAGTTGCAAAAATAGCTGCCGTACTGTGTAAGTATGTTGGCAGCACTAGATTCATTTGAATCGCAAAAACAGAAATCTGATAATTGGTCCACACTGCTGACATTACTTTATAATTGCATTATAATCTATATCCATTATGGTAGGGTTCTTAAACTATAATAGGAGTTGAATAAGTTGTGGTTTCTTTCGTAATTAGGGAGGACATCCCTACCCTACCATAATGGATATAGATTATAATGCAATTATAACTAATATCAGCCGTGTGGACAATTATTAGATTTCTGTTTTTGCGATTCAAATGTCTAGTGCAACAATGCTTCACTGTACGGCAGTTATTTTGCAACTTGGCTCCATATGTTTTGAAACCAGGAATTTCTCCCAAAAGCTGACATCTAACTCAATTATAAAAACCCCAATTGAAATTACATCATCACAGGCCAGAAAATTGCCACCACTCTAATTTTAGTAATCTCGACAGTTTCAGGATCTCCCCTAACTTCCCGCAGCGACACAAATGCTGGGCTTGTAACGCATGCCGTTGACAATAACGGTACCGTGATGGGCAAGCCGTATCGGTATACACCGTACATAGCCAACATCAATATGATATTGGCTATTACTGCAGTATTTCATGGCGAAGTCTCTGTATTGGCACAGCCGATGCAGAACCAATATGCATCATCCGTTCCATAAAACCGTATGGTTTTCTTTGACTATGCATAACGCATAGATCTTGAAGTATTGGAGGGAAATGTGCAGATGATAATATGAGAAAACATTTTCTCATGCGATGCATAAGGACTCAGTGTTTCAATTTTCCAATCAAACCATCTGTAATTTCATCCCAGCCGCATACAATTGTTCCTCTTTACTTTTTGTGCTGAAAAGTATAAATAAAGTAAAAGAATATTCGATTTTGCTCTTATTTTATTAAAAAATGGGCGATCGGATAAGTTAAAATTCAGTGTAGTGCACTTCAAATCAGATGATGCAGTTGAAACTATCCCGAATTCTTGGATCTTTGAGAGGACGTGTTACGTACTGATTGTAACCAAACAAAATCCAGAAGCTGTTTTCAAACCCTAATTCCCATCCAAGCGACGATTGGGAACTGCACGAAATTAAGTGTTAGAATCTGAAAATCCAAACAATTTACAATTCTTGCGGGATAAATAAAACACTTTTCAGTAAATATGTTTTGTTATATCCTATTTAGAAACAATCCAGAGATAACGGCAAAACGCTACGTTGTAATTCGGATGAAGATTCACCGAAACCGAAGCCCCGGAAAACGACAGAAAACCAAACAAACAACAAGTCCTGTGCAGATTACATGTCCACCCATTGGATTAGAAAGTCTTGATCAGTGTAAGTCTGCTAACAATAAAATCACTAATATGAATCCGTGTTCGTCCATTAAAAATAAACCTTACTAAAAAATTACAGATCTTCATCATAATGGAACTGTTACATTGCCATTATTAAATCCGATACAAGCAAGTTCACAGTTTGAAGAGCCCGATACTATTCAAGATGATATTAATGAACGTAAGTGGGTAAATGCGACTTGTGATGTAATGTAATACTGGGTTAAATTTGGATGTTGTGTGTAAATAGCTGGTATGAGCCATTCGAACGTTCGCAGAAGAGTCCAGACTGGACCTTGCGTTGATGGAAAGCGAGCTACAGCTGCTGCTAAAGCTGATTTGCAGACCTACATGGGTGGCAGACTCATGTCATTGTCGACTTTGCAGACAGAACAAAGAAGTAAGTCGTAAAAATACTTCAATATATTGTTTGTAGACAAATTATAACGCATATATTTTTTTATTTTTTTTTAGAGTTTCAGGAGGAGACGGTGCTTAAGCTTGTCACTTTGGAATCGGGAATAAACGAGATCGAACTACTGCTTTTAAAACTACTAGCAAATCAACAAACTACAGAAACGACAGCTGATTCAGATTTTCTATCCGTTACTTCCACTGACTAGCTATGAGGATTGGACGCGATGAAAACTGGTTGTCTCAAAGAAAAACTGGTAAATAATTTTAAATCAACAATTTATTTATAACCTAGTGTGAAACTGTTTATACCTTTGGTGAAAAAGTTTATATAGCAAGTTAGGGCAATGTAAAGACGGTGAATGTGGTGATAATTTTAGTACTAATGTAAACCAGGACAGCGAGTTGATATATTATTTAAAATGATATTAATACCTGTTTAAGATATATTTTTTGTATTTGTGTAATTTGAATATTATCGTATTCGAATAAATTAATTTTATGAGTTGTATATAGTATGAAGGCAAATTTCTCATTATTCCTAATTATCAAGCATCCCTAATAATGCGTCTACTTGATACTGGCAGTCCCAGTACTGGCAATGGCTTTGTACCGGCTATCCAATACTGTACCAGAATAGCCGGCAAAGCCATCATGTGCCTGTATCCTGCCGGTATATGCGCATTACCGCCAGTGCTGGAAAAGTGACCATTTATGCACGAAGCCAGCATTAAATGCTGGTGGCTTTGCAGTACCGGTTATTCTTCGCCATCACGTGTGGTCGCTGGGGAAACATTTGATTTCTTAGATTGCTTCTTGACGACTGTTTGACATTCTGCTTGTGATAGCTGTAAAAGAACCACCATTTCTTTGTGTTAGTAAAAAGTAATCCGGAAATCTATACAAATTAATATTAATCCGCCTCGTCAAAACACTATCTACATTTATGATTGTATTAATAATTAACATTTGACACTTAATTTGAACTGCTTAACAAAAATAACATGCGATTTGAAGTTTTGCATATGCTTAAACACGCGCTCCGCTACTTTTATTGTTCGATAAAAACTACTTCTGCTTGCTGCTACTAAGATATCCAGTGATAACTTTTGTCCTCATGTATGGGTCGCTTTGCGGCAAGTCGTGTTAAGAAACGCTGAGGCTTTCTCCAAAGCACGGCTGCCTTGTGAGCTCTTTTGCTGTCTGTACGAAAGCTAAGGTGGACAAACGGCTTCCTTTTCGGGCTTTTCCTATGTTCCCCATGTTATTTTATCGAAAGCAAGTGCTCGTACAATCCCGTACAACCAGTGTGAATTTTGGCCGAGCTTCCTTCCCTGCTGCAGTTTGTTCTGCTTTCCTTTGTGATCCGATTCCACTCTCGTTCCCAAACCTTGATTGTAATTGAAAGCATTTCTGTAATCCAATATCGTGCCTAAGTAAAACCTTGTAATACAAGGATACCTTTTAGTATTCGCATGGAACTGATAGGGCAATGAACTGGTTTTACTTAAATAAAACGCCGCTTTTTCAGCAGTACTTTTAGCAAAGTGTAATCATTGTACAATTATCTCGTTTGTCTCACACCGATCGTTAGGGTTTTACAAACTTTCAGAGATGCGCAAAGTTAAATTGAAGCTTAACCGCACACTTACAATTTTTTAGGCCTAGCTCTGGTAGCAGAACGTAAAGAAAAGCTATGATAAAACTCCGATAAAACGTTTAGCTCGACGATCATGATGATGATTGACAAGCAGGGAGAGTTACAGAAACCAACCAACCAAATTGCACTCTCTCCCGAGTTCAACTTTGTTTACAATTAAATCTATTTCATTGGCAACTTAAAACTATCGTAATATTTTCATTATCATAAACATGAATTCCTTTTTTCATCACTACATATTCTGTTTTTGTATGCAAATTATTTTTCAATAAAAATCGTATTTTTATCGGAACCTCCACATATTGAACCACAGCATGTACTTGGAACGACTCAAATGATTTTTGTTTTCGTATTCGTAACATTATTAGGTTTAATACGAAAACAATTTTAGATTACATAACTTATACCTAACATCGGCCGCTTATTATTATTCCATTAACTATTCCAATATTTTAAAATTGTAAAATTTTGATTGAATGCGTTTATATATTGAACATTTAATTGAAGAGATCGAATGAAGGTAATTTTTTGTGTAAATATTGTTTCAGCTCATGAAATGTCACCACGTAGTAATTCCAGAAATGCACAATCAATAAGTACATAAATCTATAAATAAAAAATTAAGATGAAAAACTCAAATATTGCAACAATGTCGTGATACCAAACATTTTAAAATTCCATGGCCAGTACATTAAATTTATAAGCTATGGATAATGATAATAAATAATAGTTTAATAAAAAAATGTCTTTATAGTTTCTGCCTTCGCTTTCTCTTTTTCGCAAACAAAACATTCGCAACGCTTGCTTTGCTGAGGTAGGTATGTTTAGCAGTAGTAGAGAAAAGTATGGTTCTGGTTCCCTTTCAACTTTCTCTCCCAATATGTACGAAAGCTAAGCAGGGAAAAACGCTTCTTTCCAGACTTTCTCCGTGTTTCCCTTGTATAACTTGGAGATACTTTCACCATGGTACATTCCCCGTGTAAACATTCCGAATTTTGGTTGAGGTTCGGATTGGTTCCAGAGCAGATAGCTTGCCTTCATTTTCAACTCTTTGTTACAGCAAAACTATTAAAGCTCCGTGCGTTCAAGTAAAAGTTTTTGTTATTTTACCAATGTATAATGTATACATTACGTGGTCACGTTTATATCAGTTCAGGAATTGCTCAGAAATTAAAACATGTAGCATTAATGTATCTGTGAGTGAATGCTAATGTTTGGTATAGTTTGAATATTTATACCCTAGACTTCACTACATCACGAGAAAAATATGGTAAAAATACGTAAGATGAAGTAGGAGTCCAAACCCAACGTCACGTTTGATATATATCAATTAAATTGATAGCCTTCTCAGTCATCCAGATTTTAATAGGGAAAATACGTAATATTGCCATACAATTAAAAATGTTTTAAAAGATTTTATTTGACTTCTTTGAAACACAAAAAGGGGAATGCTATTGGGATACCAACGAGTGAAATAAAATGACAAATCGGTCAATATTTTTTATATTTTTTGAATAATAGATTGTTAAACGGCTGCCACTAGTTCCCATTTACAAAATTAACAATAATAACAGCTCTACTACATCTGAAAAATTCATCGATTGATCTCTTTGAAATATGTACATGAAATTTTTTATGAATAATTTCAGGTGCACTTCAACTCAACAGTATTTAGAGGAAATTGAAATAAATGTTTGTTCACCTCATTTAAAACGATTATCTATAATTATTATCTGTACTAAAAAAAATATTTAATATTTTCGAATCATTCAGTACGTCTCAACAAAAATACTAAACCGTTTTTGAAAATTCAATTTACATTACCCTGAAACATGGCTTGGGTGATTTATCACCGAAATTGATAAGTGTAGATGAGCGTAAGGTAGCCTGATAAAATATGCTGCTTCTAGCTTCGAACTACATCTTTTCTACAAAACTTTTTGTCCACATGCATAAAGTAACAGGTCGTGGAAAGAAACGCTGATGCTTTCTCCAAAGCACGGCTGCCTTGTGAGCTCTTTCTCTGTTTGCACGAAAGCTAAGGTGGACAAACAGCTTCCTTTTCGGACTTTTCCTATGTTCCCCGTGTTTATTTCATCGGAAGACCAAGTGCCCGTACAAATCCCGCACAACAAGCGTGAATTTTGGCCGAGCTTCCTTCCCTGCACTGTTGCAGTAGGAGTTAATTATACTTTTCTTTGGGATCAGATACCAGTAACCACAAGGATTGTGCTATTGTTGGCGGTCTTTTCTCTAATTTGCAGCTTTTAGGTAGTAAATCCTGTTATCATTATCCTTGATCTAAGTCGCCCGACAAGAGTGGTACCCATGAAATCATGAACGTTTTCACAACCTTAATCTGATTCTGGTAATTACTGTAATTTAGCTATGATCTCTGAAGCTTTCAAATCGCAACATCCACAAAAAAGGAGTAAAAGTGAAGAAAAGTCCAAACCAAACTTCGAGAAAACCATTTCAACTGTTTAGGCTGGAGTTTGGTGTTAGTAAACCATTTCTACAGTTTAACAACTACTTAATATGTATATTTAAAACATTTAAAGTTTTTACAGTATTTCGTGATTCTATGCTATTGTCAATCGTAGTTTTTCTTACGCATAGAAATACAATTGATGTTGGTATATTGATATAATTTATATAATCTAGTAAACGTTTTAACTACACAGTATATAACATAGATACTGCGTTTACAAAAGTACGCAATATTTCTGCAACTTACTAAATCAGTAATATACTTGACGTTTGCCCGACTGAACATTCGCAACTCCGTACTTGTGAATCAAAATTTCACATTGATAGCAGTCTAGCAGTATAACAGATGTTGGACGAAAAAGAGAAAATGACTTGTGTGTATTCATATGCTTGTCAGACTCTCTCCCACGGTGTTTCTGGGTAATGATACTACAGGTTTGTCATAGGTAGAATAAAAACGAAAACAAAAAGAATCGATCTGGAATCTTCTTTCTTAAACACTGAATCTGGATAGAATATTGGACCTCCATTATTTGTATTTTTACTATCACTTCTCACAGCTAGATTCATCAAAGCAGTACTTTCATATCAAAACCAGATTAATTAATCGGTATTTGTTTCACATAGTTTCCTTATTAAAAATCATATTGTTTTGGAAACTTCATATTTTCGACATTGGCATGACACGGGTGTTTTCGTTTTGGTAAGTGTTTGGAAACAGTACTCCTCACAAGAACGAACACGATGAACGCTCAAGAATGGGGTTATCAAATAGGATACCGGTCCAAAACAGAAATGGTAATTGGAAAAAAGTGACACATAAATTGAACTTTGATCCTTATTGCTCCATCTGAAAATGTCTCAACTTACTTCATCCATAGAGTAGTAAATCATGTGTACTCATGCGGTCTATAATATTAGCATATGGTTGGGCTGAAATAAATTTCAAAGACAATCGAGTTTCACATACCTGTTGGAATTCTTGAAACACTTTGTCAGCATTATTGGAAGGTATCCAAAAGCTCTATTGACAACTCATTTATATAATTCTTACGTATTTTTTGGTTTGAGGGAAATGTAGACAACCTGTTGATTTATTCATGTGATCTAAGCAACCTATGATCTTTTTAATATAATATAACCGATGATGTAATTAGAATATTAAAAACCTTATATTCCATTACTCATGCGTTTACAAATTTTTTTACAACAGATCATACAGCTACCGTATATAAATTCATATTAATAATGTAGAGTTATCTCTCTACCCCAAAAGCAATTGGAAGGGACAGAAATTATTTGAGCTGTGTCGTAGACAAATTTTCCTTTTGCTAAACTTGCTAACCGTAAAGTGTTTCTTGCATTGTTTTCGTGAGCACCCTTAATCGCAAAAGCTCCTTTCGGAGATAGACTTCCGGTTTCCCAAATTAAAAACTTCAACAGATAGTTGGGTATTGCGTTTCATGACCCGACACTTATAGGCCATATTAAATACAAGCAAAACTTTTCATAAACACAGTACCAGCTTCTGCACACGTTCCCGAGCCTTTTAACATTTTGAACAAACATTAAATGCTATAAATATTTATGTCTTGCTTTGGAGGAAGGTTTGTAAATTTGTTGATGTAGACAAATACACATACAGTGAGTTTGATGTCAGTATACAAACATATAGTAGTTAAATTTTATTGGAGATTTGCTTCTGTAACTTATACTATGTATCAACAACGTTATTAAATAAGAGACAAGTGAACGTGTTTGATTTAGGAATTTCGTGAAACTAAAAGTGATAAAGCAAAGTCTGCAAACATTTATCGTCGGTATGTTAAAATGTTTGAACTCCCTTTCCCTGACACAATGTTTACACTTGGTGGACTTTTCATGTTTTTATAGTTGGACCAAATATTAGGCTTTTGTTCGTCCAGCCAACCTGATTAAAAGCGGAGTTCATAATAAATACGGGCTTTTACTACTCAAACTAACCAAGCTCGTCTCTAGTTATTTTAATTTGTGTCGTGACAATACAATCACCAACATCGATCTCTTGAAATATTATATTTCTATCGGATTAAATCCACCGTTATCACAAGTGAAAGATACATATCAAATAAATTATAAGCTTTGTGATGTATTCAGTAATATTCTGAACTTTACATATGCTCACCCATCGCGTGTAGCCATCCTGACTAGCAGCATAGACGACCTCAATACCATAAATTCAGTGTTTCGGATAACAGTATCTTATAATAATTGGTTTTAAAATGTTTATCCAGGAAAATTTTATTTACTTTCTTAAATTGCATTTCAAAATAGATAAGTGTCTAAATATAGGTCACTTTACTTTAACATCGACAGACACAGTAGTTCTACGGAAAAGAGTTAATTCAAAATCGGACTACCTAAAATTGTTGTTGGTTAGTTTCTACACTGTCGTGTTGTGGTGTCAACTTCTATATTGCCTGGACAGTGAATCCCTAATGATAAAACTCAGAAGCTTAATTTGTGCCGTTGGATTCACCACATTTTGTTTAACAGCAATAAAAATTTCGCAAAGACGGGAAGTCGTAATGGAAAATTTTAATTTGCTGATTCAATTTGAGAAAATTCATTTGGGAGGTAAGTTTCATATTTTTCTAATCGAAGGACAAATATTGCCAGCAATTAAACAAGAATTCCTATTTTTCTACGAGTAGGCCTAACAAAAATATCAAACACATCAGATGTACTGCTGTTGAAGGTTGGACTTATTGCTAGTGCTTGTTTTTCAATACTGATTATCATCTTCTACACACTTCTTCAATGGACCAACTGCAACTCAATGACGGTCTTGTATTTCATGATTCCAAAGTGCAACAGCTCGTCTCTTTTCGTTTCAATGTTTTACCTTGTTCCAATGACACTATTCAATGTTTTGTTTTTAATGGAAATTGCTGGGCTTACTGCTTTCTTTGTTGGGGATATATGTTTATTGCAGGCATATTGTTTACGGCGATATTTGAAGTACTCCACCAGTCTATTGTCTTTGGATCCAGAAAAATTGAGCGTCGCTTTCGCCAACTATCGTAGAATTCAAATTTTAAGCCGCTGCTACAATTTGTTACAACAGGATGGACTTATTGATTATTATTTAGGACTTAATGTAACAGCCATAATCGTTTCGGTATTTGGACTGATTTCTTCAAGGTCTGACACATCTATACTTGACATTCTGTTTTTTTCATTGTGCGCTTTTGATGCAATGCTAGCACTACTGCTGAGTTCATATGTTTTAGGACATTTGCACTGGGAATCAAACAATTTTATTGTGAACGTGAAACAGAAGATCCTTACAAATTGCCAAGTCATGAAGCAAAAGAAATGGATAATAAGGTACGTAAGATCTGCTTGGCCAATCAAGGTTTATCTTGGTTACTCTAATTATTTCGAAGAACTAACCCCGTTAAATCTTGTAGCATTTTGTATTGATCAGATAGTCAGTTTATTGGTGATGCAGTAAGGTTTATTTTCGTTGTACTCGTTTTAAAAAGCATATTCAGAATAAATGTTCCATCTTACAAGATTCACTTATGCAAGTGCACTCAAATCACGTATTATTTTGCGGACTTCATACTAAATTAATGCATTAATTTTTTAGCAGCCTTTACTAACAGACATAAGAAATATTTTGCCAAAAATTAAAATTGAAGTAGTAATGGCCCTGAAATGTTTCTCGATTTAATAAATACAAGTGATAGTTTAACTTACGAACGTACTTATATTGTGTGTATACATATACTAAAACTGTTAGTTAACATAAACATATGAAAACAATTTTTATGTAAGTAATTTATAGAAATTAATTTAAAAATCAAAACTGTTGAAAGTATTTTTAACGTTCATGCCATATCATTATAATATTTTAAAAAGTGCATCAAATGAATGTAAATACTAAAAAAAAATAAAATAAATCTTATTGTGTTAGTAAACATGAAGTCCGACGGCATAATATGTACATATTCTTATTCCTCTGACAAACATAATTAAATAGGCGTACTCATTTAATCATCATCAGAATAGTGAACTTGGTTTCTATATTGCAAAGAGAAAAGTCAATCTGGTTCTCTTTCAACCTTTTCTCCCAACATGTAGGAAAGCTAAACAGGAAAAACGCTTCTTTCCCGACTTTCTCCCATGTTTAACGTTGAGATGCTTTCACCGTAGTACAGTTCCCTTGTAAACATTCCTAATTTTGGTTGAGTTTGGGCTTAGTTACATAACGTAAGCATGCTTTCATTTGCAATAATGTTGCTGGTACAGCAGAGTTATGTAGTTTTTATGAGTGCCTTAGTTTTTGCTGGATGCATATTATATTGTCAACATTTTCCTGCTGATATGAAGTATATCGGACTTCTAACGACGAAAAACATATAATTGTTGTAGCTTGACGTCGAATTACAAATTAAAAGTTTCAGTGTTTTGTGTCAGTGTCTAAGAAATGGCTGGTAAATAAACCATAAATATTTCAGGATTCATGAAGTTACTACATCCAACAAATTGAAATAAGGAGGTCTCCGTTCGAGAATTAATTCGTCAACAGCAGACATTTCCCAATATGGAGGAAACAAATTATAAAAATAGAACTTATAACTTTCGGTTCCGGACGTACAAAACCCAAATGGCTCAAGGTAAGTTCCATGTAAACACTGACAATGCTTTTGAATTCAAGCTTGCTGTGTAGTTAAAATAAAAACGTAAACAATAATTGACTAGTTTAGAGTTTTTATGATGAAACACTTGATAAAGGGATCCAATCGCTTTATAATTCTGAGTTAATATATGTATGATTAAAATATTAAATATTACTTGTATTGAATTCCTGCGATCATTTTGAATAAAATAATTCATGTTTTATAGTTTCGTCATAATACTCTACTACTAATTTACGAGTTGTACGACCCTGAGCTTGTTTGCTGAGAAAATTCAGAAAATGTGAACGAGAGCATTAAAAACCAGCTTTTACAATATATTCGTAGCTTGTATTGTCATATTTACAATTTTCCTATTAGCTGTCAAAATTTTTGCAATAGTTACAATCATTAATGCTTTTTTGACACAACAATATTAATGCACCAGAGCATGGGCGGTTTCGGTCTTCATTTCACGCAACCAAATCAAGGATTATTGGTAAAAGTTAACAGGAATGCAAAAACTTCAAAACCTCAACATGTTTGATTATTCGTTTATACAGCTTATATTCAACCCGTTTCATATAAAAACAGGAAAAAGTACGACTACACTTAAAATTCAAGCTTAAACATTCAAATTTTTCCATTTTATTTTGTTTCAATAGTATACATGCTAAATGGTTTAGGGCCACTTCCACGGATAGGTTTGTGAATTTTTGAAAAACGGTGTTTGAAACTGTGCCAACAAATCAGTGGTATGACACTTACAATTGGACATTTTGACTGGGCTTGTTCTTTTAAGTATAAATTCGAACTCTACAAACATTTGAGAAAAGCAACTTACTTCCTAAAGTCATTTACAACAATATTTTGAGTAGCTTCTCATTGATTTTAATTCGTAATAAAAGTCGCTTAAGAGGATGCAGGTATGAAGGTGAACTAGTTTTTCATGTTCTTCTGAACTGCATTCTTTATACAGTTAATATAACTGTAGAAGGAAGTATTTTGCTTTCCAGCTATTTAAAACTCTATGTATTAGTAAGAAGATTTTATTTTTATTTATTTTTCATTTGATTTACCATACCAAAACTATGTATACTAAATTGCAGCTAAATCGAGTGACTATTTATATTTACGCTCATATACAATATAAAAGTACTTCTAATGAATACCAAATTTTGCGCAAATTGTTACTGCAGCCAAGAGAGTGCACACTGACAGACAGAGTGACAAGCAACTCAGTAGAGCATTTACTTGTTCAATTAGATTTAACCAAATATTAAGGAAGAAGGCGGGTTTATCATTAGTCCGCTAAATAATAAAACATTCATTTACTAGTATTAGGTAGAAAAGAAGAAACAGGATCGAAAAACATGCCATAGTCATGGGGGCATATTTCCTACCGCTAGGAAAATTATACCAAAAAGATATAAAAAAGCAAACGTATCTAAATTCACGTAAACAGTATTAAGCAAATGGCTTCCTCTTCAGGAACAATGCAACAGTAAGTCCTGACAAGCCTTAAATGTTTAATAAAATTATTTTCCATGACCATGACGTTTCAAACAAAAACAATATTATTTAGATTGTCTTAATTAGAAACAATTCTTTTTGTCTGAAACAACTGAAAATCCCCTTCAGTAAAACAATTTTTAAATAAAGAAAGCGGTGCAAACATTTACATTTACTTTATCTTTTTTACGTTATATAGTGAAAGCCAGTTTGAGCCGTCTTAAAGTGTTGACAGAGTGATACATATTCTGCTTTCTCCTGGTAGTTCTTTCAATGCAGTACCCCCTCATTTCTATGCAAATTATTTGAGAATAAACCGTCCTACAGCGACTACATAGAATTTTAAATTTATTTCAAAGTAAAAACTAAAGTATAGCAAAACTGGTGTGCTACAATAAACGTAGTAATTATGTAAATTAGTTTTACTCTACCTATGTGACTACGAAATGTATTGAATTTTTAAACCCTTTCTCATATTATATATTGTATAGATGTAATCCTCAATCGATAGATATAGGTATAAAAAATTGAGAACCTGCCTAAAAGTAAATCAATTCAACAAACATGCATTGTCCAATGGAATCTTGAGACACCCCGATTACGTTATTCGCACTAAAGCAAAAGCAATACTACGCAGTCCAGAATGCTGTAAAAAATTATGGCTTGATCAAAAGTATAGCGTTCGTAATGTTTGTACTAAGAACATCAAAGAATATTACTACGGCTTCGCTTGAAAGTTTGAAATGTGATCCACAGTAAGTCGTAACGGGTTGCTGTGCCCTCCACTTGAGTGTGAAGTAATAACCTACCTTTCTTCGATTGTACGTAAAATATAATGCATGTTTATTACTAATGAGATCTTCACTTACAATGCGAATATATGCACCACCTTTGAGAAGGAGAAGTGTAATCGCAGATCCACCTACGAACGTAGCTCTTGCTGCAAGCAACAAAATCCACGGTAAGACAGATGCGCAGTTGATACTCACCCAAGCCACCGTGAGAAAAAGTTGCCCCATGCAACAAACAGGAGGACAAGTTTGCTAATCAGAGCACACCAGCGATGTAACTATCCTTATTTGAACATAGCGGTGCAAAAATAAATTAGCTGATAGGATGTAGCGTTGCACACAAGGTTTTTAAATAAGCTTTGAAAGACTCTTGCATCAAGAAGAACATGACAAGTGTTATCCCAACGATTTTAAAAAGGTATAGAAATGCGGCACTGAGTAGCAAAAAGGCGACCAGGGACAAAATAACTGCAAGTTCAGAGGTTTGATCCTCTTTATGTGGCATAAAGGGAACCAGCTCTTGTAAAATGACGGTGTATGGGTTCATTCCGAAAAGAGTAAAAACAGTGGGACCGGAGTGCAAAGAAAGTTTTCCAATCATGTAGTAAGCAATGAGAAAGCCAGTTACGTCAACATCAAAGAGACTACAGGATCCTTTGAAATTCTGAAAGTAGAAAGTAAATAACTCAGTTTGCATTGGAAAATACGATGAAATATTTTAAAATTTGCTTACGAAATTCCATTCCATTTCGTAGTAAGAGATTGACATAAGTGTAAACCGAGAGGGATTTATACGCAAAGAAAAGCAATCCTAACAGAAGCGAAGAACAGAAAAATACATTTATTACAAACAACAGGTTAATTAAATCTATCTCTATTTCATTAGGACGAAAGAACTTTTTGAGAAGTACAAATGAGCTTCCAAACCAACTGGCGACACCAAAAAGTATGGAAATGAAATATCTGGGAAAGTTTTGCCGATTGGGGGGATATGTAGAAAAATGAACGGCTCGGCTGCCAACCAATTCCATGTCTACCAGAACTGGAGGAACCTTTGCAAAAAACTTTTTGTAAATGTGTAAACCAATGAAAATTCCAGGGTCACTATAGAATTTGATTGTGAGTTGGCTACTTCATTCAATTGGGTGATAACGTCGTCAATCTTTCTAAGCCGCTTCATGTTTGTAGACCAGTGAATTCTACGAATACATATAATAGAAGAGTTATTTAAAGTGATACCACTGCAAATCTGCCTTACTAACTGAATTCCACAATCCACGCGCGTTCAATGTGAGTTCTGAAAGTCGTAACAGAAAAGACATGGTGTAAAGAATATTTGTTACATCTTATTCCAATTTTATTAAACATGGTTATTTATATTGAATTAATTTCGTAGCATGGTAAACTAAATGGCAAAATAAAATATGACTATTGAAGGGTATCAGGATAAAGTTAAGTAATGGAAACAGCGGATGTTGCAGTTTAAAGAAGAAAACATGTAAAGGTATGCACCCATACTTGTGAAAATGTTTTAGCAAAATTTTTTCTCAGTCCGTGAACATTAATCCCCCTAGAATCCAGTGACGTCAAACGTAATGCACAAAGAGTTTGGAGTCACAGTTCCTTCAGTGTACTAAAGAAATTACAGTTTTTATCGAATGTAACTGAAAATGCTGTTATTGGAACAATTTATTTATGACATTTGAGTTTTAAAAGCCTGTGTTTTATTTATACGTTTTAACTTTCTCAGGTAAAAAATATAATCAAAATTTTGATATTTATTTTAGTTCCGAGCATGGTGTACATCATTAATGAGAATAATCCACTATTTCCTGGTAAAAAGGGGGTTTTCATGCAGTTTACGAGCATTTAAATGTATCTTAAATACTTTTGACTACGAAATTCAGTTCCCGGCCCAGGTCTTTGGTCCTTTTGAAAACTTTTGGGTCTCATTCTAGCCGTAACCACAGCCTCTGCCAGTTGGAGGTATGTAAATGTCTCATGATGTTAACGCGGGTAAGGTAGATACAGAGAAAGTATAGGGCACCTTGGAATATGCTTGTAGCAAATTAATTTTTCATTGGTGGTAATATAAGGTAGTTACTGCCAGCTGGGAGCTTTTTATTTTGTTATTGTTTAAGAATGAGTTTGGTTGCAACGTTATTTTAACTTTTTAACAAGTTGACGCTAAAGGTTCAATTTATTCCAATGAAATTGTACTCGTTAACCATCTACCATGTTTCTATTTGAAACTTGATATCTGCCCAATTGCATTTTATTCAAGAATTACCATTGTCTAAAAGTCGTAATTTTATAAACTTTGACTTTCGTTGCATTTTGAATTTCCAATGAGAAAAACAAAAACCAATTTTTGATGAACAAATAATAAGTATAATTTGAGACTTTGATCTCGTTGTTCTTGACTAGTTACGAAATAAATTAGCAAATAAAATTCACCAAAACCATTTAAAATTTCGTCACGCATTGCAAGAAGATCACTTCCTAAAAGAATTGTAGACACAAAAAGTCTTGTTTTGTCTTTTCTTTTCTTCTTTTTTTTTTTTTTTTCTTCTTTTTATTTTTTCCCGCATGAATTTGACATGAAGACGGCTACAGAACCCGAATGCCAGTCTGAGCATTTTTCTAAATCACAAATTGCACCCGAAATTATTTTATTTACTATCATCACAACGTGAACAGAAAAATCCAACCTATCTGCCTGGGTATTTTAGATTGCAACAGAAGAAGTGGAAGAAAAGTGAAGCAGCTGGAATAGTAGAAAACAGGCAAGTGTAGTTATATAAGCCTGTTGTTGGTGCTTTTTCACGCACCAATAAAAATGATACCATTTCACAGTTTTCAAACATTTCCTCTTAAACTTGACTCACTGATCAAATTTATAAATATTGATGTGCTAGCTGGGTCACATGATTGGAAATTGTTTTATGCTATGAATCATTACAGATTTTTCCATAAAAGACCACCACTTGATTTTACAATATCTTATGAATCACTTTTTGTCAGCCCATTTTAATAAGATATCACAAATGCTCCACTAAAGTTATCTATCTCCCCAAAGTTAATTGGAGGTTATTATAATTATTTGAAACTGTGTCGCTAGCGTTAACTGCGTAAATAATTTTCATTTTTGAACTTTACTCACCATGACGCCGTTTCTTGCCTTTTATTGGCTGTTCATAAATACCGTGGAATTTCGTAGGCGTGAAGCCATAATTACAATCTAGATCTACAGGAATCAAATATACAGCCGGGTGCTTATAATCGTTGCAATTGCCCGTTAGTTGCTATAAGTTATTATTATGCCTACTAAAGTAAGCACTAGCCAAATACGAGTAAAGGAATATAAAAAGGATGTCGCAAAACGCCAACACAATATAATCAGCCGTAGCCTTTGAAAATTGCGTCATCAAATTGATTTGATAACTCATCTTTATCACCACGAGACACGCCAAACTACAACCGACTCATCCTAGGAAAGCATGTAACATATTGAAAAGCTCCCACACACAATAAATATTCGACATGTTAAATCTTGTTATCGACATGTCCTCTCAAACCGCATTATTTCTTCACGATATGAGCCACCCTATGTCGCAAAAATTTTTTCTCAGTGTGTTTTTGCGGATTCCTAATTAAAAACTTCATTATGAGCTCTGTATTACGTTTCATAACCCGACATATAGGCAAGTAACTTAACTAGAAGTAAAACTTGTCCTGTTCCAGCTTCTGTACGCTAAATATTTAAGTCTTCTATGCCTTTTAACATTTTTGAGCAAACCAAAATGAAGGAAATATTATTTTCTGCTTTGGAAAAACGGCTTGTTTTTGTTCAAGTGGACACGTATATAACGAATAGGTGTGATGTCAGCAGACAAATGAATGATGTTTAAATTTTGTTACAAGTTTGCTTCTGTAACTTGCGTATCAATAACATTAATAAATAAGAGACAAGTGCATTTTAAATAAGGTAGGAAATTTAGCTATCAAGTAAATTCTGCTGCCGACAGCAAATTTTGCTACCTTACCATTTTATGGGGTTGAAGGAAGTTAAGTGCAAAACTTTCTATTCCAGTCAAAAAAGTATGTACTATATTTTCAACACTTTTCAACCATTTTTTGAAACTTTACGTGTCTTGTTTATGCTAACAGGTCGCCAAGGGTAGCAGAATTTTGGTACGCGGAGGCAGAAATTTAGCTATTTGGTAGCTAAAATTGGTTTACGTAGCACCACTGTAGACTCATTTTGCTTATTTAGGAATTTCTAAACCAAAACGTGATAAGAGTAGAAACATATTTTTTTCAACAAATGAAAAAAATTTCAATTTTCCATTCGAATTTTTTATGTGGTCATTTGCATAGACCTAGAATAAGATGAAAAGTCCGGACTGTCAAGATGGGGTAAGTTAAGACATTGCCACTGGGGCAATTGCAAACCTTAATCGACGGAATGCGGTTTACTCCTTCATTTTTTACCGAATGAACCTGATATTTTGCACACGACCTACTTAACGATTCCCCAGAGGCCATTTGCTTGGTTTTTGAAAATTCGAATTTGGCGCCAAAATTTTAAATTTCAAAAATGTTTGAATTTGACTTTATAAATCAGATTATCTGCTCATGTAGCTTGTATTGTAGCGATAATGCATACCATAGCATGTTTTTCAAAAACAAAATTTGCAAGGTGGCGCCAGGTGGCGCCAGCAGTTTCTACACATTTTAGCACATTTTATATTTAAATGTCCTATGGATAATATTATGGGAAGTCCCAACACTCAAATTTCATGCAAATCGGCTGCGTGTTCCTGATTATTTGCATTTTAAGTTATTCAATTCTGAATCATAAGGGCGAAATCGTTTCGTTAACTTACCTTAAAAAGCCCTAGCATTCTTGGAATTCAATAACTCAGGAACTACGCAGCCGATTTGCATGAAATTTTGAGTGTTGGACTTCCCATAATATTATCCATAGGACATTTAAATATAAAATGTGCTAAAATGTGTAGAAACTGCTGGCGCCACCTGGCGCACCTTGCAAATTTTGTTTTTTGAAAAACATTGCTATGGTATGCATTATCGCTACAATAAAGCCTACATGAGCAGATATCCGATTTATAAAGTCAAATTCAAACATTTTTGAAATTTAAATTTTGCGCCAAATTCGAAATTTTCAAAAACCTAAGCAAATGGCCTCTGGGAATCCGTTAGTAGGTCGTGTGCAAAAATATCAGGTCATTCGGTTAAAAAAAATGAAGGGTAAACCGCATTCCGTCGATTAAGGTTTGCATTGCCCCAGTGGCAATGTCTTAACTTACCCCATCTTGACAGTCCGGACTTTTTTCATCCTTCTTCTAGGCCTATCAAATGACCACATAAAAAATTCGAAATGGAAACTTGAATTTTTCATTTGGTTGAAAAAATATGTTTCTACTGATAAGCGGAAATTCAGTTGCAAGACTATACTGGTATGTTAAAATTCTTGAATTCACGCATTATAACCCATTTAGTGAAATAATAATAATAGCTTGCGGTAGATTTTCATGTTTTTATAAAGCTTGTCCAAGGAACAAGCGGCGTTATCGTTAAAAAACCTCATTTGTTTGTCAAGCCAA
>LJIJ01002863.1:0-23070 GCA_001718145.1 Orchesella cincta
TGGCGTAAAGCAAACTTAATAATTTGGCACAGCTAGTATGCAACTATCTCGTTGTCATTTTTGACAGGAGCATAATGATTGTTAGTTGAACAAAGATGCTAAAGAAAAACAAAGGAACAAGTATTCAAAGTATGCCAATTTAAAAACATAATATAAATTTTTGTTTATCAACGTAGCTTGAGAGCATCAAGAGGATTCCTCTGTATTTGCAAGATGTGATGTAATTCATATTGTAAAGAACTCCCTTCGATTGATGTAAAGAAAGAGAAGATGGGAATCCCAAGGGTGGTGGTAAATGCGCATGGATTTAATAAAAGAAACAACTTCTTGACTCTTTAATAACTTGACTGGTCATGTCTTTATTGGCTATAATGTTAAGCTAACCTGTGCTTAGATTCTCTGAGGTAGATGACAATAACCATCATAATCCCCACTTGATTTTATTGTCTACTTCCAACGTTATGATACGTATAGCCATTAATAATATTAATTTCTTGGTTTAATCCATAGGCGCAGGAACCAAATTTTGCTTGGGGGTACGAACAATACATGTTTTGAAGAAATTACATGATTTAAAAAGATTCAATCGAGTTTTATATGGGAAGTTTATAAATCTGGGGGTACGTCGTACCCCCAGTACCCCCGATTCCTGCGCCCATGGTTTAATCGGTAACCGGCGATTTGCCCTTGGGGAACTTTGCCCTTTTGGGTCATTTTGCCCTTTTTACACTTTGCCCTTGCAGAATTTTGCCCTTTGAGAATTCTGCCCATGCTGAATTTTGCCCTTTTGAAAGTTTGCCCTTATGGAAGTTCGCCCTTTAGCATTTTGCCCTTGCGTAATTTTGCCCTTTGAGACCATTGCCCTTTTTAATGTTTCACACTTGTACTATTATCATTTTCACCATATATTGGTACTCCTCGTTTTTAAGAATGTACGATTATAGTAAACGGAGTCAGTAATAAGAAGCTGAGTATTTTAACCGTATCCAGGTAGGTAAGGTAGTAAGTAATTCCTTTTCTTGTCGTTTTTTACTTACAAATGATTAATTGAAATGCAATTTGCCTACATAAAGTTTAGATACCGTTGTATAGAACATATTAGGCTAACCGAACAATTATTGGCTTTCCTTTTATATGTAGAAATTATTTAAAACATGGATATTTTGGGATTTAGGGAAAATCTATTTCACATTTTTACAGTTCTACTATAATGTTAAGGAATTCTATGCATCAGGTGACCGACAAGTTGTCATTAAATCATAATGACTGACATAATGACATCATAATCTTTAACTTTGTTATTAAAACAGAAGCAATATTTTTCAGATTATTCACTTGCATTAACCATTCCTTTACTTATAAAACTTCTTCGGATCATTAGTAAATGACTAAATGAATGTCTTTTTTTTATAAAAACCCCTTTAAAATCCAGCTAGAGAATGCTTTCAAGCATGTGTACAAATCTTGAGGTCAATTGATTAAGAAACCTAGGAGATGCGAGCGTCCCTTCAAGTATCGAAATCCTCGTATTGAAACTTGCGTAAATGTCATGGCTTACCCCAACCGTTAACCCTGACTAATATGGCTTGTTCAATGTGGTATTTTTTTTATCATAATTATGAGGTTTAACTGAATTCTTATATCAGAAAGGTTTAATATATCTGCTGTTCATTTATCTACCTACTTTCAATTATCAATTTTAAGTAAAAAACAACAAGAAAAGGAATTACTTACTATTTAAAATACTCTGCTTCTTATTACTGACTCCGTTTACTATAATCGTACATTCTTAAAAACGAGGGTACGCAATATATGGTGAAAATGATAATAGTACAAGTGTGAAACATTAAAAAGGGCAATGGTCTCAAAGGGCAAAATTACGCAAGGGCAAAATGCTAAAGGGCGAACTTCCATAAGGGCAAACTTTCAAAAGGGCAAAATTCCGCATGGGCAGAATTCTTCATGGGCAAAATTCTGCAAGGGCAAAGTGAAAAAAGGGCAAAATGGCCCAAAAGGGCAAAATTCCCCAAGGGCAAATCGCCGGTTACCCTCCAAGGTGTAATGATATTTTTAAAAGTAAATACTTTTGATTCCCCTTTCCAAGCCTATGCGTGTGAAATATCAGAGTCAAATTTATTCACTTTCTAGCTTATAGGCAGTTAAATGCAAACCTATGCAGTGTTGGAGATGGTCAATAATGGGTGGTTTCTAGAAAGTAATCTGTTCTGTAACCGGAATCATAATGTATAAATTTATTTGGTCTAAAGTGTAATATGTTGAATAGATGTAATAGATATGTAAGTGAGCTTGAAAAAACATTTGTTTTCAATGCTGTTTCAAATTTCTCGTAGATGTATGACATGAACTTTCATAACACCGACTAAAACTTAATGCGAAATATGATAAATTAATAATAAACTTAGGTTGGAACTGTTCTGAGGTGAGGTTGCAAATAATATAATACAATCACGGTTTAGTTTGCTAATTTTTATATATATACAAGAAAGCTTATTTTACTTTAAATAAGCGTATGTACAAATTGCGTATCCCGAGTTTTCAGCAGAATTGATGCCATTATTTGAAATCCGTTACAAACAATGTTTATATACCTGTTCGCTTGAGAAATTGAGTGATGCTGATGTTAAAAACTTAATTTCTAATAAAAAACTTATCTTACTTAAAATACGTAGAAAGTAAATAGATTGAGTTGCTTGAAGCATGGAAGAATAGTTTGTTGTCTATTTTGGATTAAAAGTTGTGCGAGACACGTTGAGCTGCAGTTTTACATCTGGACACTAAAGCATTTATGTGAATGAAGATTTATTTGCAAAGTACACTCAAAGTACTATATCAAAGTAATTTATCTATCCAATCCAGTTAGTCAAAAAATGTCATTATGAAACTTGGCGTTCCATAAACCCAATCTTCTATTCTCCAACCATCATCACTACAATATCTTCACGATTTAATATTGAAGAACCGATTTTCAAACGTTAATCATGTCCAGCAGAACATAGTGTCGACACATTCACAAATCAACTTTTGTGTTTCAAGCATAAGTCTTCTCCTCTTGTGAACACAAAAGCTGCATTTTCATTTCATAAATAAACTACCACCGAACCAGCATATTGTAAAAGTCTTGCGTTATTTCAGCGAGGAAACAATGGTAGAAACAAATGGTTTATGGTAACGGATCCGAATAGATTTTTTCATACCGCATGTCTTGTTCTATTTGTCATTTGTTTTGTTCGCTTCGCAAATCCTATAATCTCCTTGTTTATATGACGCTTCTCACTGTTCTCTTTTTGGCTGAAATAGCAAAACCAAAATTAACTATATTATATTTCAAGATGATCCTCCATCGAAAGGGCCTTCATTCTACATCATCGTGTATATTTGATACAAGGGCAGACGTGGTGAATAGCTGTTGCAAAAGTTAGCCAAACAACAATTCGTCAGATCACAATGCAGTAGCAAGTAAAATGTATGAAAACATTTTAAAACAAGTTAGCCAGGGTGGAATTTTCGCTTTCTGGCTGACTGTCATTGTCAGTCCAGCCTCTATTTGCTCAGACACATTTGTTCCCTAGTGGGACAAATTTCGGATGAACACACATAAGTACACAGTGGAATATGCTTGTTTCTCATCCAATCGCATTCCAAACCAAAACAAAAGTAGTGAGACAGTCGGAATTTATTTAATGGGAATTCCCATATCCCATTTGACACAGAGACGGAATACCTTGGAAAATCATTCAAGGTCGTAATCATGATGGACATAAGCACAAGCAGATAAAGAAAAGCTGAAATGTCTTTGTCAATTAGTTGCCTAAATACACTAGGCAATCCTTGACGCTAACTTGACTAAGGCAAAAGGTAGAAGAATATGTACATTTTGGGGAACTAGACATGTCTTCTAGAGAAATGTATGGCAAAACATCCACATGGTGTCATGAAATACGCTTGTTGAATAGAAGCGTGTGAAAATGTAGTTGATAAAGGAAACTACGCGTTGTGAAAACTTTTATCCACTTCAGAAATAGCCAAAAATGCTTACCAATGCAATACCCTAATTTATAACTACCTAACGGGAAGCAAATGGAATGATCTAAAGCCAGCTCAAAGAGGAACAAGGAAATCTGTAAAAAATGGAATGGAACAGGTTGGGAGGCACTATGATTTAATTCCACCAACTTTTTTCTCGAAATAGCATTAAAACCTCATATAGTATGTTTTAGAGTTGTTTCATACGTATTTTATAGCGTAGAATCCGATAAAATTACTTTCAGCTTCCTAGAACTGACGACAATTGAGTTATTTTTAAAAGTTTGTCAACTTTGAAGGTGCATCGGAACATTTTCATTCTTATAAATATGTTATGAACTAGGTTGCAGAGATTGCGAGTTATTATATTAAACCCCACAAAATTTCGAACATTCTGACAGCAAGAACAAGTTCGGGGGTGCGCGCGAGCTAGTTAAACTTTGCGCCTGAAAATATTAGATTTTTGAGAGACTAGAAAGCCGTTTGGTGTTCCTTACTCTGCAGAATTATTATCTATTTATTTAAAAAGTAATAACACCAACGTCTTTCTAGTCTTCCAAAAATCTTATTTTCAGGCGCAAAGTTAACTAGCTCGCGCGCACCCCCGAACTTGTTCTTGCTGTCAGAATGTTCGAAATTTTGTGGGGTTTAATATAATAACTCGCAATCTCTGCAACCTAGTCATAACATATTTATAAGAATGAAAATGTTCCGATGCACCTTCAAAGTGACAAACTTTTTAAAATAACTCAATTGTCGTCAGTTCTAGGAAGCTGAAAAGATTTTATCGGATTCTACGCTATAAAATACGTATGAGGGGGTGGGGGGGGGTAACAACTCTCAACATACTATTAGACTAGGTCCTCCCCCCAATTCGGAAGGCCATATCACGGAAAAAATAAATTTCTTTCAAATTAAGCATGTTAGTAGTACCCATTAAGATACATTACGCCACCCAAAGCTATGTTGTTTAAAATTAAAGGTTTAGGAATTATCCCCAATTTTGTCTAAATTTGCACCCTTCAGTCAGACCACTTTTATGGAAAGACGGTTCAAGTTATTTGCATAATTTTTTTGTAAACCACTCCCAATGAGTTCCTCTAGACTGCACTTTTTTGTTGTCTATATCTGCATCCATTTCGGAAATAAAGCGTATCAAACTTTCTATTAAGAACGTTTGTGTCGTTTCCACGTCAAACACAAAATTACTCAACTCGACGCGATTATTTTTAGTTCACAAACCTGAATGAAAACAGGAATTCAAATGTAATTTTTTGCGTAGATATGGAACTGATGCTCCGTTTTTGAAAAGTAGGTTCTCTTCCAATCAAATTTGTGAATTTTAAAAAATCGCGTCGAGTTGAGTAATTTTGTGTTTGACGTGGAAACGACACAAACGTTCTTAATAGAAAGTTTGATACGCTTTATTTCCGAAATGGATGCAGATATAGACAAACAAAAAAAGTGCAGTCTAGAGGAACTCATTGGGAGTGGTTTACAAAAAAATTATGCAAATAACTTGAACCGTCTTTCCATAAAAGTGGTCTGACTGAAGGGTGCAATTTTTAGACAAAATTGGGGATAATTCCTAAACCTTTAATTTTAAACAACATAGCTTTGGGTGGCGTAATGTATCTTAATGGGTACTACTAACATGCTTAATTTGAAAAGAAATTTATTTTTTCGTGATATGACCTTCCGAATTTGGGGAGGACCTAGTCTATATAAGTCTAATGCTATTTCGAGAAAACGTGGTGAATTAAACATAGTGGCTTTGACGCTAACCAGTTTACATACAGCAGCGAGGGGGAACCTAATCTAATCATTAATTAAATTAATATTCCACACAATGAAAAAATTTGGTCGCTTTTGCTACTCAACTGTATCATGTTGAGTATTTTTACAGTGGACGTGACTGACAGTAAGAATTGTCCTTATATTTCGCACTGAAGCATTGGTTACGTGAATTTTTTACTATTTGCAAGCTTATCATTGTCGATTATCTATTAGCTCTGCCACTACCACCGCCATGGGTTCAAAAACTTATTGCTGCTAAATCTGGATACACATTCCCAACAACGACAACTACAACCACGACTGAACCAGCTCCAATTATCATATACACTGCGATGATGATTCAACCACCGCCTGCTCCACCTCAAGTGCCTATTCCACCTATTCAAAACCCGATCTACGCTCACGGATGGAAATCACACAAGAAAGGCTGAACTCAAGTTGTTCAACAATAATTCAAACTAATTTTGATTCTAACGATTCATTCAAGGCTTCGTTTTATTGCTTTCGACAAATGGGAAAATCGATATCTACAATAAATTTAAATAAATTTTTCTTTTCAATTGAAATTAAAGGCGTATTACTTTAGCGTACCATTTGTGGCAATATCAAATAATAAAAATATCCTAGTAAGAGAAACCGGTGATTGATTATTTATCGAAAACTTGCTTCTTTCCCATTTACCACATCACATTTAAAAGGGTAACGAACGATTACACAGGTATCATACGTAGCTTAACAATCAACAACTAAATTTATAGAGATATATTTTAAAACATAACAACTAACAATACTTTGACAACTTTGACAAGTAGTGGGTGTGTAAAACTAGATGTGTCTGACTGGAAAGATTATGTAGGTTACATATTTTGCATTAATTTCGTGTTCACTGGTAGTTTTAAAAAGCAGCTCCGCAGTTGCTGCACCTTCTTTCCCTGCAGAGGAGACAGCACAAGACTCCAAGTGGAAAAAATAATATTGCGCATAAAATTCCAAGGCAGCTGTAACTATCTTCGAGGACTCCCACCTGCACAAAAAAAGTTAGTTTCGAAATGGTTAAAGAAACAGGATCGAAATCGTTGCATTTTAATGCATTTTTGTATGACTTACACGGCAAGACGGGCAGCCTCCGACGATGATTACTGAAAATTAAATGAAACTCAATAAAATTTAATATAAAATGATTGTTAATATTTATCATTTTCAAACTATTATTACTCTGTGTTGCAGGCACCTGAAATTCAACAAAAATTCAGTTAAAATCATTGTGAATTATCTTCATAAAAATATGTTGGTTTAAAGTTTTTGAAAAACTCACTGAAACGGGTTCGACGACAATTGTAGAGCCGTAGTTTGGAGGTGGTGGAGGCTGCCCAGTTGGAACCCATCCGGCGGCAGGTGCAGCAAACCCAGAATTATAATACGGTGGTGGTTGCTCATAATTACTAAATTGGCCTTGAGGAGCTCCCATACCAGGATGATAGGAGGATGGCTGAGGTTCCCCCGGGTATGGGGGTGGTTTATCACTTACTAAAGGTTGCTTGTCCATTTTTAAACTGTCAAAATATCCAATCCGTCAATAATTGTGATTAATTTGTTGGGAAATTGATGACTCATTAAATTGCGAATGAATTACTGTCATTCATATAAAAATTGTATAGGAAATTGACAAAAGCTACGTTTTGTGAGCTCAGATTCACGTGACAAGGAAACTCAAAACCATTGTGTGTATCCAAATCACAGAATCAATAGGTATTCATATCAGGTTTAGGATGGTAGTAATTAGATTACATATGAGAGATGCTTACATTGATTAACCGATACCAAAACTGTCAGCAGGATATCTGCAATATGTATTATGTTATTTGTTCCTTGCTTCCACACTCCAGTTGCATATGACTGGAGCTTATTAGGATTCCATATTTTAGTGAGGTTGACAAAATAGAAGAAACGCTTTCGATCTCCCACGCAGCGGGGTATAATGTATTGTATAACTTGAGATAATTGCTAATTAGTGACTAAACCTTGCAAAGTATTCAACAAGTGTAAATGACAACTGACTATCCAACCACTGTATAACACGGAGAAAGAGTGATCACATGAGAATGAATAATGTTTTGTGATGCACGATGACGAGCAGAACATATGAGCAATGCACCTATTTTCATATAGATATTATTATGTGCTCTTCAATAAATATGTGAACGTTTTACCTTAGCGTACCACACAACCCATACAGTACAGCAGAGAGCGAGCACTATCACAACTGAAAACCATACTAGCATATTGCTAGGTTAACCTTTCAAAGGCATGCATGAAAAATACAGGACATATCGATTTCATTCAGAGTTTTGATGGGGCATTGTGAGATTACACCCTATTAATCCAGTTTTGAGTGTCAAAATGTCAATTTCATATTAGTAAATGAGCTAGCTCTTGTGCTATTATTGATTAGATCAATTATCCGTATTAATGAGATTTATTGTGTACAGTAACTTTATTAAATTTGCTGTAACTTTTATGACATGCCGCATTATGTGTACAAAGTACCTGTTTGCAATATAAAATTTTCTATTTGGAATAAATTTACTTGCAGCATAAAGTAATGACAATTTGCATAGATCCATTTCCCATTTCATTCTCCGTCTGGAAAACCAGAAAAGAAGGAACATTTAGATTCTTTTGAACCCAACATTTCTTCTGCATCGTAGTTCTTATGCATAGAGATAAATTGCGGCTGTGGCTGTACTTACTTAGTACTCTACTTGAATGAAAAAAACTTATGTACAAACAAAGTATATGAAAAACAGAAACTCATTTCACTTTAGGTATATCCTTCCTTGAACATTTTCAACACACAGTACTCAGCAATGCTAGAGAATCTCAAAGAGCTCAACTCCTCATATACTTGTTATGCTAGCTTCTATTTGGATTTAGTCATGCAAGGCCAATTACGTACATGAAGTATACAATACTTTTGTTACTCATTTAAAGTTGAAATTACCTTGAATATTAACTAGTAAAATATAATATAGCGTGATTGTGATTCACCCAAAGTTTGTTCTCATGATCCAAGATTGAATTGAAGCTAGGAAGTTAATAGGTAATATTAAAATAGAATATATAATTTTTCATGTACGGGATTCTGTTATGTAAATCATTCCAACTGGGTGCAACTTGGGATATATTTAAGTGATAAGAAGATTTGTGTAAAAACAACGCAAATCAAGTAGAAACTAGAATAATTCTGGAATTCTTTTCTGTTTTTAAGGCGTATTTTGACCGAGAGAATTTTGGGGGCGTTAACGGACAAGTTTGAAAGAATTTCAGCTTAAAATCTAGTCCATTCCTTCCTCCAACTCAAAATGTGTGAGTTAGATGATCTGGTCGAGTGTGCCTTGTGCACTGCTTGTCTCTACATTTGTTGTTCGTGTTGCAGTAAGTTTTTGAACTCGAGCCAATAAAAATTCATTCCAAAACTGAATTATGACAGATTAAACTTAATTTCCTTTATTTTTAGTGGACAAGCCAAGAGGTCAAACAACTGTGATCCAGCAGCAGCCTCCCATCGTCTACCAACCGCAGCCAGGGGCTTATTACCCAGGAGGAGGACCACAGCAAGGTTATCCTCAACAAGGTTATCCCCAACAAGGCTATCCCCAACAAGGATATCCCCAACAGGGTTACCCACAACAAGGCTACCCTCAAGGACAGGGGCCTTATCCCCCACAACAACAACAGTTTCAACAAGGACCTCCCCCAGATATATGGGAATGGGCTATCCTCCACCACCCTACAATGCACCTAACGCTCCCTACCCAACTCAACAACAGGGGCCTTATGCACAACAAGCTGCATATTATCCAGGAGCTGCCCAAAAATATTAAGAACTTCTGAAATATTTAATGTGAAATGGTCAATTGTCAATGTCAGCGCGGATTTTATACACGTACGCACATTTCTTAGGCAGCTGCTAAAGCTCACGTAATTAAGTTAAGTGCCAGAATCATCAAAACTAACTACTAACAGATTCCTAACCAATTAAACAACAATAATACTAATTTAAATTAAATAGGATAGCTGTAAAATTAATATAGGTGTGTAAATTTTTCAAAAATAGTGTGTTCCTTCGGCCAATAGCAAGTTTTTAGTTAGAAATGATGAAATTAAATGTAAATTATGATGTGACACTTTTAATCCGTAAAATAACCGTGTTGAACAAAATAAGTAGTACAAGATAAGCAGAAGCTAAAATGCAATGTTTATTACAAATTTCCATCAGTTTACACTTTTTACAAAGACATCACGGGTCCAATTCGTAAACTTTCTTCACAACGAATGAAAAAAACAGTCACATTTCTACTTTCATTATGATTTGAGCTTAATACCGTGCTTTACAAATGAAAAATGAACTTGGCATTTACAACTGTCGCCAGAAGTGTACAATATGTAATCAAATTAATAATTAAATACTAGCAGGAATAACTATAGATGTTATCGGTAGAAACTAGAGTTGTCGGAAGAGATTGGAATGCCATAAATATAATATGCGAACTGAAATGGTTGCTACTATGAAAATAGAAGGCTGTGTAATGTTTTTAAAATTATGAACCCTTACCACCTAGTCTTCTCTTGTTTTGCATTAAATATTATATAAATTCATGTTCCAATATCGTTGTAATTTTGAGTTATGTTCGTAAATAGTAAATAAACCTCTTCAACTATTTGTCACACACGTTTTTATTTACATTATATCAATTTTCACGGTAAAATGGCATAGATTCCATGCATCTGTTTATAATACTAGATTATATGCTTCCACAAAGTTATAAATATACAAGAAATTAGTCCCAGTGTTCAAATCCGGCCAGGCCATCACCTTTATAGTCACTGGACGTACTAGAAAGAAGAGGCTATTAAATACAACAGAAAAAAGTCAAAGTCATTGTTGTTGATGATGATAAAAGCTAAACAGGGAAGAAATGCACATAATATTAAGTACTTTTACAAGCTACACGCAAATGTTTCACATTGAAATTACTAAATATATTATTTATATCTACATTTAAGGTAAATCTACTCCTCCTCATGAAATCTAAAGGGAGAACGAATAGGAAGAAATATGCTAGCTCAAAAATAAATTAGCATTTTAGGTAATTCTGTCGTTTTTTACAAGCGTTTTTTATCCTCAGTAACTGTCGTCGCACTGGAAAATCTCGATACTAAATCTGCCACTCTGCCAATCGGCGTTGTAACCACTGGCGAGTCATTTTCTTCCCCGTCTCCTCCCAATTTTTTATTAAGCACACAGTCTTTTAGATCCATGACGAGGGCCGAGTGTCTCCTAATAGATTCCCTTGCACTGGCTTGGAATCCCCTCAGCCTTGCCATGACTTGTTGACTCCTTTCTTGAAATTGTTCGAGTTTCTCCTTATATTTCGATTCATCCACCTTTTTCCTCAATTTTTCCATAATTTCATTAACTTTGGGTTGGAGCATGGGCCACCCAAATTTATAAGAGCACCAGAGTGCTCCCAACTGTAAAACTAGGATGGATCCAATAATTGCTGCGAAAAAGGCGAGAATATCCAAACAAAAGTATTGAGCAAAGGTTAAGTGTCGACTGCTCAGTTTTAAATGCTCAGCACCCTTATGTCTCATGATATACTCGATGAAATTAATGACTCTGTCAAGCGGAGGCTCAGGAACATCACGCATGAGGAGGGACAGCTTCTCAATATTTTGTTTGTATGTTGAATTAGTCAACACTTCAGAGATGAGGGAGTGAATCTCGTCTGCGGTAGCTGTGTCCTTGTTGAAGCCGACGGCGATCCCTTTCTCTTTCATTTTGATCAAGGCATCACCTTGATCAATGAAGATGGGCATGCCGACCATCGGCACTCCAAAGTAGATGGCTTCCATCACGCCGTGAAGGCCGCAGTGGGTGACAAACACTTTGGTTTTCGGATGGGCTGTAAATAATGCAATTTTCAAGCATGAGAATTGTGTATAAAATGAATTATTATTATGTAAAGTTGCTAGGATCAAACCTAATACGTCCTGTTGAGGAATCCACTCAAGTACTTTGACATTCGGTGGGACAAAGTCGATAGGGCCCTCGAATTTTACAAGGAATTTTTGAGGGAAACGGCTGAAGGCTTCCATGTACGCGTTGACTAGTCTCTTGGGAACAACCTGGGGTTTGAAAATGAAGCCCATGGTCAGCAGCACGACGCCGTGCTCTCCAGAACTGTTCATCCAATCTTCAATTTCCTACAAAAACCCAACAACTCCATATAATCCAGAAAATTATGTAAAAATAGGGGAATTTCCTTTAAATTCACCTTTGGAAGTGCTTTAGGCTCCCTTATCTGCATTCCCCCAACGTTAATAAAAGTCGGAGGGAGCAGTCTCGGATAATCCAGTGCGTAATCCGTATTAATCAACATTCCATTCATGTCCTTCAACAAATCATAAGGATGGGGCGAATCTGGAAGATGTTTTTGCAACGACTGGTTAATATACCAGCACTGCAACCACACCACAAAATGACTTCCTAATTTCATCAGCACGTTGTAAACTCGCTCAAAAAAGGACATTTCATGTGTCAATCTCGACATGAAAGCGGGGACGTGAGACGCTGGCAAGTATGCCGTAGTCCAGTCTGCTTCTCCAGAAGAGAAGGGAAAAGCCCAGTAGCCAATTGAAGGAACTTTCAAATGGTGGAGTAAAGCCAGCCCACACTCGTTATAGAGAATGTCGATGATTGCCGCGTCATATTTCTCAGCACGGAGCTGAGATATCAGTTGTTGATTTGAGAGCATGTCGTCACAATGCTTTTGGAGGAGGGGGAATGCTTCTCCAGCCGTTTCCAGAACTGATTTGTATGTCAGTCCAGAATTCCATAGGATTTCAAACGGTACCTGATAAAAATATTCCATATTTATTAATATCTATCTCAAATTTTAAATATTTTTCATTTAAATATTTACCTTAAAGGCGGCCAACTTCTCCTTCGTTAAAAATGTCCATTTCCCATCCGAATTATCAACACTCAACAGTGTCTCCGTGATATTAGGATTGTTCACCGTGGGAAAGCTGTGCTCATCCCGCCACCTCACAATATGAATTTGATGACCCCTCTGGGTCAATGACTCGGCGACAGTTCTCAACGTCAGCACATGAGAACCTGAATACATTGGATGAACTATCAATATTTTTCCCGCAGCACTCTTCTCCACTCCATAGCTGAGAAACAGGATGAGCCCTACGAGAAGCTTTGACACCATCCATTTCCAGTCATTTCTGTGATTACTGCTATAATTACTACTATAATACCGATTTCTACACCCCACTGAAAACATTCCACAGGGAACCAGCTCAGGCTCCATTTTTACTTAAATTTTTAACTAATTTACACACTTAAAATGACGTCGAAATCGGTCATTCACAGTTTAAACAGAAACAATTCACTTCCAAGACAAAATCATCGTAACAAAGGGTCAGTTGCTGGTGATGATGATGATGGGTTCATCATTGTGAAGCTGGCTGAGAACGAAAGAGAAAACCCTTTTCGCTGATTTAATGTTGGCGACTATCACTCTGTGCGAGTTAGTGTGTGCGTTATGTACCACTGAATGAGCAGAGATTAATCCTCTGTCGTGTATTAAGGCTCTCTTCTCATAACAATACAAGCACCTCAAAGTCTGCGGCCGTCAGTCAGTGTCAGTCAGTATACCACCGTACTATGCACATGGATGTTCGTACCACTGTTGCATTAGAACAAGAAGAGAATTGCGTGCTTCTCCAATTATTTTTATTCATGATGACGAGGAAAGGCTGATGATCATGATATATGACGCCATGTGAATTAATATATGAAAAGGATATACTTTTCTTTGAAAACAGTTTCGAGTTTGTTTACTAGCTAAATGTTTTTCAAATTGTAGCCAGCATGTGCTCATGATGCGGTAGTCAAAACCCCAAGATGTTGCAGTATACGCGAGATATTCATAAAATGAAGGGAGAGTGAGAAATATATGATGAGCAGTGAGCACCATCCTTAAGGAATCTCTCAGATCAGAAGGGTATACAAAAAACACATAAATCTGGGTCAGTAATGGCTTAGTAAGCAAGCATTGCGTGGTCTTCACCATATCCTTTTACTTTGAGCTGACGAAATGTAATTTTGAATGAACGGTAGCTTATTTTGCGAGAGTTAAAAACACACAGCTTCTCAACAATAATATATTTTACTGAATAATATAAAGGGATATGAATTTTTGGCAGTAGCCTCTCAGCGTTTCACTTCTTATGAGTTGCATGCTGGCTCACATGAACCATGACATTATAACGTTTGTAGTCTGTGGTGGAATCCCCCCATTGAGAACTTAAACTCGGCTTTAGCTCACTCATTTATCGACAGAGTTTCTTGACAATGCCAAAATTGCTGAGGGAATTGCATGCAGTTAAATTGCAGCTGCAACTCTCACAAAGCAATCTTATATACATACAGAGGTGCGAATGATAAATATTACTCAAAATTTCTTCATATCCGTTTGATGCTAATTTCAATTTAGCTTCTTGCTACATTGCCGTAATAAAAGTGCAAATTAATCTGATTTCGTGCAAACTGCATCCGCTGCAGAGGCACCTATCTTTTTTTCTAGTGAGTTAGTTCCTTTTGAAACATTTGAAACAAGCAAAGTGAAGGGAACAAAAAAACACTATTGATTTAAATTTCAGACAGTAAGGAGCCGTTTGTTTTTGAAAGCGAGAATTGAATTATTCATGTGTTGTTGTGCAGCATGACAAAATGTGCTAATATGAAAAAATGGCACATTGTATTTTTAGTTGAAGAAGTTATTGAACTTCAGATAAAGTCTGCTATCCCTATAAGATTCTTCTCTTGCACGCAATGACCATGATGACTATGATCAAAAAAGCGCGTTCGCAATCAACGTGCATGCGTGCGTGATATGCGAATGGAAAATGTGTGACAAATCAGCAGAGATTTATTACTAGTCGCATTTTGTTACAGGCTTTGGTTTAGTACGACGTCGGTATCAAATATGATGGTTAACAAAAAATATACTCATCGATAGGTACCTTCTTTCTTGTGTCTCTGTTAGCGGTATGGTTTGCCTACTTCTTCCTTTCATTAGTAGCTGACATTTTAGACCACGGATTACTGCAACACAAGCCTACTGATCCTCATCAAGATAGGGATGATTGTTGCTAAATGCAATGCAAATAATGTTGAGCTCATTGTTTGTGCCACCAATATTTTTTTACGCTAGCCTAGTCAACTGATGAATGGCTATGTGTATCATTACATCTCATGAAAGAATTTTGGCGTGGGGTCTTTTGCTACAATTTATACAACATTAAGCAACTTAATTCTTCGATGATCAACTCATACCAGAGAACTAACATGATTTTGTTGTTGCAAATCCCTTTAATTGCTTGATTTCCTCTCCTACCTGGACACTACCCAAAAAAGTTGAGAAATTAACCTCACTTGTTTTTGTATCAAAAAACATTTTATTTTGTGTTCGCAAGAGCAATAATATGCGTGTTTTAATCTCGGAATGAATGTCATGTCAGATTAGTGCATGAAGCGTAATTTTGTTTCATCATCACCAATTGACGCAGAGGTTGATGCACTTCGTTAAGTGCAGTGTGTTTTTATTGCGCAATGGAAAAATAACAGGTAGACAGGTTAGTGCAGTGTGCAGTCTCCTTTACAAGTTCATTCTTATTTTTTTGTCGCGATACAATTTTTAGAAAATGTTCAACTCACCCCAACCTGGAATGTGGTGTAGTTTAACGCCATCATAATTGAGGGTAACCAAATAATTTTTATAGTGAAAAACATTACATAATTTGCACACAATAAAAGATCAAAAGTGAATTGTGAGGGAGCTCGTGCTCTAGCTCAAGTAGAGGTTAACGGTTTGTGGGAATAGGTAGCTGTCAATCATTATAGTTTCATGTAATATCATCATAATCATTATCTTCAAGCATAACCATGATCTTTATGTTACACTTGTGATGATGCAAAGAAGTCTCGAGATGCTTCGTGTAAGGTTATTATTATATCAATCATATTATCAGCTAATCAATCTATACACAACTTTAACTATAGATGATAGACGCTGCTTGTTTTGTTTTTACGATTGTGCAACCCATTTTTTGCCCATGAAACTCTCAGTATTGCTACCAACTTGATGAATGTGATGTAATGACAAAATCTCATAAAAAACCAAGAGCGAAGTGATAGTAAAATGAAGATTGAAGGGTAACGACGACCTTTTAAAATTGGTCTTTACCTTTAGAATTTGATGTAGCTACAGGTAACTACAGGTAAAGTCATATTGTATTGTTTGAAAGATGCAGCTGGTTGTAATTTAAATAATTATCCAATTTATAACTTGCATCAATGCTAATTTCATGGCCAGTTTTTGTTAAAAAACAAGGAAGACTTTGGTGAAATGCTGAATCATCATGATTGTTTTGTAAGCCAATGCAAATAGGAGTTGCTCATGTCTCTGAACACACACGCGCTAGTTAAACCGACAATAAAGACTCTAGGCCAGGATATTTAAGTTTTAACCATTTTATTTACGAGCAGTAATAAATATTCAAGGATACAGGAAGTAATGTGTATAGAAATACTGTAAAATACCTTCATCTCATGATACAAGGATTATATAAGAAAAATACATTAGATTCATAAGTACAGATCATAATAACTTGAATAGAATTAACTTGGAGTTGTAATCGGAGCCAATTTGCACACCAACGAGATCCCCATTCGGAGCACCTTTCCGAGGAGGATTGGGCAGCTGCCTCCGGCGTTGAATTTCTCGAGGGCCATTCGCATCTCATAGAAGACGGTCCTCATGTTGGGGTTCCTCCGGGAGGCATATCTGAATGTGAGGAAGCGATAGTACGCGAACGGCGCGATGATGGACATATAGCCTCGGAAGCAGTTGAGGAGGATGAGTCCCATCAAGGCGACTTCAGCGGATGCCACGGCTTTGAGGATCCTTCCGGTCTGAGCGGTCCAGATGGAGAAGAAGGAGCCAACTCCTTGGAACTCGCAGATGGGCCCTTTCACGGCTTTCAGCATTTGGAGGGTGAAGCTGGCCACGTGGAGGGATGAGACGAACAGGGATCGGGATGGTGCAGAAGGTGACGGGGTTGAAGTAGAGGAACATCAGGGAGTACCAGAGGTAGTGCCAAGAGTCCTCGAGGATGAACTGGGCGAAGAAGTACTTGCTGAAGGAGTAAGGTCGCGGGAGACGCTGGTAGAGACGGATCCCGGAGGTGGCGGCGTTGGCGATGAGAGAGCGCCGGAAGGCAATGGACGGGTCCCCAAAGATAGGGATGATCACGAACAGCGTGAAGAAGATGGAGAAGAGGCGAGTCACCCAGGTCGCGAGGTCGAGCCGGCGAGGTGCCAGGAAGTTGCGGAGTTTGGTGATTCCTGAGTAGGGCTTGGTGCCTGGGTCGCCCTCGCGGTAGTCGTTTTCCCGTTCTGGTTTGGATTCCATGCTGGAGAAAGATTCCGGATTATAATGATGGGTAAAACACTGAATAAACACTGGATCTAAGAACAGATGACAGACTGAACTGGAAGTGTCAATGTAGACTGTCTTGACAAGGAACAAACAATTTGTTTACAAATACCAGTAGGATGCAATCTATTATAATTTTAGATGTGACGAAATGCGTGGAAAATGCAAATGACGTCGTGATACTACGATAGCAACGAAAGTGCATTCTTACGCAGAAAGAAACTGCCTCCACCATCCTCCCTCCACCATTCTACTACTGCTTCCGCTACCTCTTCAAACTAATTTTAATTTGTAGTTTAATTGAGATTATTTTATTATACATTTCCACATTCGAATGATATGTAATTATCATTTAAATCTTAATGTTACTAAAATCTCAATTTCTCACAAGCCTACTTAATTTAGAATTACATCTATACATATCACAAAATACATTGCAACAATACTTCCAAACGCTCATAATACGACTACAAAGACATCTGAAGTAAGACTTCAAAGGTATCTGAAGTAGGGTTGATATTGAATTAATTAGTGATAATCAGAGAAGGTATTGCCAAGTCATGCAACTTGTCATCCACCACTTCACGTTTGGGAAAGGTAAAGATCGACTAGAGTGGCAGCATCAGCAAGTTTTAGGGCATCCGGAAACGACTTTGTCTTCAGCAGCTTGTCTTTGTTCCTACAAAATACATTTCATATTCATACCTGATCATTCAATCGTCAAACGATTACAAAACTTTGTAATTATTTAGATGCGGCAATTACTAAACTACGTACCCATTAATAAAATCCATAGCTCGGGTTTTAAGATCAGGTGCATTGTGGGTCTGTGCAAGAACCAGTAGTTCTCCAGCATTTTCCAGGTCAAGTTTATCACCCAGCTCGTACTCACAATCCGCTTTTAATCCACCCAAGTCGTACTTCTCAGCGATTTTGAGAAGATCTTGAGCTTGCTCATTCATACAGTCAGTTTCGCCGGTGTAGAGATGCTCCAACATCCCTTTCACAACGACGTCATCAAAATCTGAGATGACCAAAGTCTTCGTTTCATTCTCAGTCATATTGGTATTGAACATGGCAGCAAAAACTGAGCTTCGAGCTGTACAAAAAATATCAGGAGTTAAATACTTCACTACTGGGATAATTTCAGCTGTGAACAAACCTTTGAGAATGAAAGTATGAGCCTGGAAGGTAGCGTTGCTCGTTAAGATTGTAACATCCGTCCCGATTGAATCTCTGAACATCTTTCCAAAATCTCTTGCAAAACTGCTTTTGAAGGACACATTCTTTGCTTGGCTGAGGGACTCCAATGAGGCATCCCACTTTTGTTAATCTTCTGCTTCACGTCCAAGACTAGAACTTTGCAATAAATACTGAGCGTATCGTTCACCACCAGCCGCCCTGCTGAATTGACGAGTGATGAACATGTAACAAATTTTTGGCAGCCCCACACACGTCTGGAATCTTCAAATTCTCGAGATGCCTCCTCTGTTGTTGAGAAAAACAGAATGGAAACATGCAAACAAACTGGTAAAAGAAAGCTGATATGGATAAACGACACCCACCGGTTTCAACGACTGGTCGTCCATCGGCGTTGAGCAATGAGATTTGAAAAGTTGCTCTCACTGGCCCCGCTGCAGTCTTGCCCTTTTCCATAGTCACTAACGACACGTAAAACGAACAGTATTCAACGTTATCAAACTTGTTGGATGGGTTCATACTCAATTGCCTAAAACAATAATAAACACCTAACTAAAGTTATACATACTACATACACGTTGATAAAATCTATTTATTGAGGTTACCACCCATAGTTGTTTTTATGACCTCCGCGGAAAACTGGGGATTTGACTTCGGCAAGCTTGTTGAGGCTTGAAAAGTTGTTGACAACCCATAAGAAAGAGAACGGATCCTTTTCAACCTGAAAATAAATCTCAAGAATGGTAATGAAATGACATTGAAAGGAATTTTAAACGAATTAGTTAATTACGAACACTGGTTTCTCCCACGGAGTGCACGCCTTCAGGAATGACATCAGTTTTTTTAGCCATAATCTTCAGGAATGGAGAGAGAACGGCAGAGCACGCTTTTGATTATTTCTGCAGTACAGAATCGCAGGTAAATCTGACAAGATCTAGAAGATAGCGCTTGGAATATTGAAAAACCTTTTTGCAATAGAAAATGCAAAGAATTCTTTTGGGTTTTGGTTATATTTTTTTGGTATACGACAATAATTAAAAATTAAATTATGCTAATTAATGAGATGAGTTACGATGGAAAACGAACATTTTATGTCCATCTCGGTTGGGATGCCGCCTCCGAGAAATGGGTTTTCGTGCAATTTTTTGCATAATAATCCTTGGTTTGGTATAATATATATAATCTTCATTAAAGCCAACATTATTTTTTTTATTATATTACAATCAACAAAATCAGTTTTGATATGACATTATGTTTAGTATGACATGAGACACACACGTCAATTAAATGTACAATTAATAAAGTAGATTTGAAGCTAGAATCGTGACAAAACATTATTCATCACATGGCCAGCTTCGATGAATAATTGGGCGAGAAAAGATCAGCCAAATCGCCCTAGCAGAAGGAACTTTCATCTTGATGAATGATGATGAATGGGGTGCTTGAAACGCCGTCAGATCCACTTTGTTCCTTCAAAAATTAGCAAAATTAGGTAATAAATCAGATTCTTATGTAATTAGAAGATGAGATTTTCTTAAGTATGCAAAGTCCTGAGTGCGTTGAATCAAGAACGGAACATTGAGAGCGTTAGCCAGGGACCAATCATTGGAGCATTATCCTTGTTGAGGCTCTCCGCCAACGCATACCCGCAATCCTCCTTCAGATCAGCCAAGTCATACTTTTCAGCGATTTGGAGGAGCTCCGGAGCTCGCTCAGCCATACAATCAGTTGCTCCCGTGTAAAGATACTCCAGCATCCCTTTCACAACGACATCATCAAAATCTGAGATGACCAAAGTCTTTGTTTCATTCTCAATCATATTTGGTATTGAACATGGCAGCAAAAACTGAGCTTCGGCTGTTCCAAAGCATAAAATCAATGTTAGTTCGATGTTGGGATAGTTTAAGCTGAGTTAATTCCGAAAAAAACATTTGAGAATGAGGGTATGAGCTTGGAACTTAGTATTGCCCGTTGAGATTGTCACATCCGCCCAATTGAGTCTCTGAACAATTTTCCAAAATCCCTTGCAAAATTGTCTCTGAAGGATGCATTCCTCAGGTCGGCTGAAGGGGTATAATGAGTCATTCCACCTGGGCTCACCTTGTGCTTCATTTCGCTAAAGATTGCAAGTTTGCAATTAATCGAACGTATTTTCCGCTACTGCCCAGCTAGCTCCGTGAATTGTGAAGTTAAACAAGTAGGTCACTCAAGTTCCTGAGCTTTTGAATTCTGCAGTGGGTTTGTCCTCGCTGTTGGAAATAAAAGCAAAAAGGAGACATGCAAACAATCTGGCGAAAACAAAAGGATAGCTGACAAGGATATTGGATACCCACCGCTTTTTTTGGCTGGTTGTCCACCGGCGTCGAGAATGGAGACTTGATAATTTGCTCTCACTGGAACAGGATCCTCCCCTTCAAAATCTCCATAATCGCCAGCGACAAGTAAAACGAATAAAACTCGATCACATCAAGCTTTCTCCTCGGATGAATCACAAGTTGCCTGAAATAAATTAGAGCGTCTTTAGCTCCACAAGTCATGCATCCACGTTGATAATTTTATTGATGTTACCAGCCGTAGTTTTGGTTGGACCTCCTCCACGAAAGACTGGAGATCTTATTTCGGAGAGTCCACTGAGGGTTGAAAAGTTATTGACAATCCAGAGAAACGAGAACTCCTCCAGATCCACCTGAAATGAAATGAAGAGGAAGCTGTTGCAATGAAAGATAATTCATTCACAATTTTTTCAAGGAATGCTAATCACGGACACTGGTTTCTCCCACGGAGGACACGCTCTCAGGGCCATAGCTCGAACATCTTTGCTTGGAAGCATTTTTACCCATAATGTACCGGATCGGAGAGAGTAACACATCCTCAAACTTCTGCGTATTGTTTTTTTAGGCGCGATAAAAATCTCAGTTAAATCTGACAAGATCGAGAAAAAGCGGACTGAACTTTTTACAGTATATACAATATAAGGAAATCCTTTTGGTTGTGGTTGTATTTTTCAGAATGCTTAAATAATTCGTAATTCAATTTTGCTAATTATGAGTTACGACGGGAAACGAACATTTGGTTTGTTCATTTCGTTTATTGAATGAGTCTGTAGCACTCTGTTGCTCCACATGAGTAAATCCATTAAACTTCGTAGATTAATGCTTGGTGGAGAAAACAAATGTTGGCGTAGTTTGGTAGGACAACTTACAAATTTATGCAGTTAACGAATCAGGTGTCATGAGCATGTTTTGTTAACCTCCTTTCGTAACCTTATTTAGATGAAGAATGCTTTTTGGTCGTTTATTTTCGTAACTTTGTAAATAAAACTTCGAAAAGTCATCTTAAGCATCAACATTTAACTGATATAACACAGGAGTAATCAACAACTACTATCCACAATGTCAAACACTTTTTGGTATTGTAAACAATCATGTATAGATTTACGCCAACCATGAAATAATAGTGATTAATAAAATATTTCCATTACAATAGATAGTGATAGTAATTTAGTCGGATGGCATATCACCAAAAATACGCTTCTTTTTGCATATTAATAGAACTCATAAAGTTACACTATTTACCTAATTTGAATGTGTCAAAGTTGAATGGCTCAGGAGCTGTCCAATTTACCCCTCAAATTTCATCATTCAGTTATGTAGCCCACTTATGGCGTACGAATTATTGACTAGCCTGATTTAATTTCTTAAAGCTAACTACTTAAAAATGTAACTTTTTTCTTTTTTACGAATAAGATACTAAATGCCGTTTTTTCGAATCCATTCATAATCAGTTTTTTTATTGTTAACTTAAGTATACAACGTATTACAGCTTCCATTTCAATATTACTTACAAGGAAAGTGAGAATAAATATAGTATGATAAAGTGAGATCTCACACAATTCATTAGTGATAATCGGAGAAGAAGAAATGACCACTCAGCGCTCTACAGTTGAGAAAAATACAGCTCCGCAAGAGTTTCTGCATCGGCTAGTTTAACAGCGTCCTTAAACGACTTCGACTTCAGCAGCTTATCTTTGTTCCTATAAATCAAAACGCACAATCAAAAAACCGTGACCTTGTTTTATCTCCTAAAATATTCTGGAAATGGTAACTACTAAATTTACTTACAGGTTTATAAAATCCATAGCTCGGGTTTTAAGTCAGGTGCATTGTGGGTCTGTGCAAGAACCAGTAGTTCTCCAGCGTTTTCCAGGTTGAGTTTATCACCCAGCTCGTACACACAATCCGCTTTTAATCCACCCAAATCGTACTTCTCGCGATTTTTGAGAAGTTCCGGAGCTAACTCGTCCATACAGTCCGTTTTCCAGTGTAGAGATGCTCCAACATTCCTTTTACATAACGTCATCTTCAAAATCCGCCAATTTCACAAAGTTGGAACGATTCTCCGAGCATGACCGCAATCGCCCCTGTTTCCTATAAATCCTCCAACAGTAGAT
>LJIJ01002864.1:0-23058 GCA_001718145.1 Orchesella cincta
GGGTAGTATAACGGAGGCACATTTAATCGTAGTGACACCCATGCTTTCCAATGCTTTTAATTTTGCTGATAGTTGAAAATACATTGTTGTCATATTTACCGTTTCTGTTGAGCATTCTCAATGACTAACTTGAGGAGATCCCGGATGTAGACTTTCACGAGCAGTTTCTCCTGGCCATATAACTTCTTCAATTGCCTGATAGCAAGATCATAGTTTTCAGCACACACGGGAAACTCATCACGACCTGTCGAGCCTGTGAACCTTCATTCGTTGATTGAATAAGGTACTGGAATTTGTCGGAGTCGCTGATGCTGTTGTTCTCGTGAATCTCCTTGAATTGACTCCACCAAGGTAGCCATGTTTACTTCACCACTGAATTTTAGGTAGATCGATTTCGGTAACTTCTTGTTTCCAACTTTGAGGCCGGTTCCAGCTCCAGAGGCGGCACTTAAGCCAAGGTCGTCATCACTTTTGATGCGCCGTTTCGCTCTGCTGCTTACCGCAAGCCCTCTCCGATGATGAATCCGAATTTCATTTTCCTCCACCTCGTATTCTGCTGGTGTCACGTCCAAATCCGCCATTTTTTGGAGTACGTTGTCGTCAGCCTTCCTCAATTGCGTGAACTCATCTTGGTAGATATCCAACATGTCCTTGATATCGTCTTCGTCTGCTGCTGGGTTCAAGATGAGTCTTGTGAGCTGTTCGGCAACTTCGAGGAACCCCTTCCGCTTGCTATCACGCACCAACTTGAGTCCATCCAGGGCTTCTTGCTTTGCACGTCCTCCTGGCATGATGACCGATGGAAAATAACTGAACTAATCACTGATAACTGGCTCCTAATCCTGGCAGGGTCGCCAAAAATGTTGAATTACCCTACCCGGCAGTAATTGCTAACGTTTTATGCTACGATCAGAAGACCTAGCTGTTCTCAGAAAATTTCACAGGAATGGAGTTTCTAGAAATCAATGACTAAATCCCTCCTTATCGGTTTTCAAAACTAAATGTGCCAGTACTCTAAAATAAATTGTCGATAAGCAATGAAGTTATTTTCTATCTATTTAATCAACTACTTATCGAACAATCAAACAATAACCCAACAATCGAAAGGATAATAATATAATGGTATGACAGAACAATGAGCGTAGAATTTAACCCACTCTCTCACGCAGTCTGAGACGGAAAAAACGGAATGGCTTCTCCTAAAAACCATCCTACTTTACATTTTCGTTCAACACACGCCAAACTCATTTTATACATAGGCGGGTTGACAAATACTCTATAGCTTACTTCTACACATAAAACTCATCCAGATCCAACATTCTCCCATCTAAATTATTTACATTCTCAAAAACCAGTCATTGACGAAGGCATGATTGTATCACCATGCTGTACTTTATTTTTTATCGTTTCGTTTGTGGAAATTAGTGTCAATTGGGACTTTGGAAACATCTTGAAACATGGGCAATTGAGCAAATAATGGCATCCGAAGATATAAATGCAGAAATTCTAGTGAATTTCGCAATGACAGAACAAGATCATCAGAAAGACGTTCAAGAACTTTTGTCATTTATGGATCAACTCAAAACAGTAAAATATGTGAAAACGGATTGTTTAAGGGACTTCATGTAGAGCTGGTGTGGGTTCAGTGATGAAAATTGGGAAGAACGTTCCTAGTTTGACAAACATTGAGTCCATTTTAAATATGATGAAGTACGCGAAACGTTCAAATCTCACGTGTGGTATAGAGTTGCCTTCAGTGAAAATGTGTAATTAAATGCTTCAGAACTTTACTTTTAGTGGCCGCTTACTCAGAGCTAATTGTACGGGTGCCAGTAGGATAATAGAAAGTCCAATTGTAGAGCGCGAATAATCATAGAAACAGAGATGCAGATTGGATAAATAGTACCTGCGAATGATTGCAGAAATACAATATAGAAAAATTAAGAATACTTGTAGAAATACACCTTAACAGAAAATTTATTGACACGATATTCAATAATTACATTTTAGTTCATTTTCGCTTGTTGTTAAAACATATTGTCAGGTTTGTATACTCATGGATTAACTAATTCAATCCTTTAATTTAATTTAATTTGCTATAGATAAATCCTTAATCCATTAATCCCACCAGTCTTTACAAAATCATCTAATCCTTAATCCAAATAATTGGGTTTTGAGCAAAACTAATCAGATTAATTAATCCCATATGGGATTTATCATAGTACTACATTTACGCAAAAATTTTGAATTTTAGACCGTTTTATCCATTTAAGTCGTACAATTTGTGGACAAAATTATGTTACTGAAGCATTGGCATAGTAAAGAGGGCCGTAATTAAAGATGGCCAAAGGTGCCTCAAACTTTTTGGCTCCGATTTTGCTGAAAATTTTGAAGGATGATAGATTTTGATGCGTAGATTACGAATCTGCAATAATTAGAGAAATTTACGAACGTGGCGCCACCCAGAGGGGAAAACAGCAAAAAAACCGTTGTTACCATGGAAATTGACGCTGTATCGAAGTGCAGAAATCGTTAAATTTCTCTAAATATTGCAGATTCGTAATCTACGCATCAAAATCTATCATCCTACAAATTTTCAGCAAAATCGGAGCCAAATAGTTTGAGCACCTTTCGGCCATCTTTAATTACGGCCCTCTTTACATTTGTTTTCAAGCATTTCAATGTGCGTGACACATACGGTTTCTTTGAAGAATTTACGTTGTATAAGAAATAGGCTAACTCTTCAAAACACTTATTTGAATTGCTGTTACAATATTACTGTTAGAATCTAAATTTCTGTACTCTAAATGTTTCTAATCGACAATGACTGATGACGAGTCAAGGATAACTCAGCAACCTTTGACCCTCTTCAAATGTTTTGATTTGAATTTGCAATGCATATTCATCATCAGCACAACAAAACCTTTTGAATGATATATCACAAAGCTATACCGGTCATTTGGAACATTAATCGTGACCTTTGACCATGTTCGGAAGTTCTGATTTGAATTCGTGATGCATTTTCATCATCAGCACAACAATAACTTTCGAATGATGTATCTCACAAGGTATATGTGTCGCTTATCATATTTGTTGCGCTTATCATTTGACCTTGTTCCCGTGACCCAGATAACACATCTACAAACTCATCCCGCTTTGACCTAAGCTATCGACTGGTGAAGACAGAATTCAAAACGTATGCAAATTATGAACCATGTTTTTTAGCATTTTCTACTTCATTTACATTTCTGTACTTTGGAGTTTCTATACCATAGGATGTCTACACCATGTATTTTCTGCAATCCTTCCGCAGGTACTATATATCCAATCTGCATCTCTGTTTCTATAATTATTCCGCTCTACAGTTGGACTTTCTATTATCCTTCACCAACCCAATTGGTACCGTAAACTATCTTGTTTGCAAAGAAACCCTTTCATCCATTACGTTGAGTTCCAAAAAACTGGATTTGCAAAACCTGCTGGATTCCCACTTGGCTCTGAAACGTACCTTGGATCAGATGATACCTCATTTGCATGTTTACTTTCGTGTTCAGTTTGATTTCCAAATTGATTTTGAAAACCACGCAGAAGTGGATAGATACACTAGCTTCCTAGCGCTGTTTAAAACTTTTGGAACTCAATATGATATCACTTACATTGTTGGGTCTGCATTTGACGGTCAGTCATTGCCCAAACAGAACGGTTGGTGGGGAATTACAAACTATTCTGATCTGACAACTCCGCAATCATATACTGAAAAAGTTACAAGTACGATTTAGAAACTAAACTTTGTAGTTACGAGCACATGGGTAGATGTGATAATGTCCGATTTAGCTGATACTCATGGACAACATTTATCTATGAGAAATGAACATATGTACCTACAATATGGGGTTGGTCACCCACATGCGTTCGAAAAAATTGGAAAATTGCGGTTTTGTTTTCTTCAGAAATCCAGAATCCTTATAGAATTTAACAAGGAAAATACAAATTTTTATCGTTTTTTGGTTAATTTTAGATTTTAATTATTATAATTTCCATTTTTTGTCAGAAAATGGGAAACAAAGCAGAGAAGACTAGGGGGTGCCTAAACACGACTAACGATGAAGTTTTTATAATTTTTAAAATTGATTTTTTTCAAAAACCATTACTTTGATCAAAAAAGTTTTTATTTCACTTTCCGAGGTTTTTTAATGATTTATATGCATTGGTACACATTTTCCGACAAACAGATTGTCCATAAGTTAACCATTCAAAATCTGAATTTTCCATGTTAAATACTAGATTTCTGAAAAAAACTGCAATTTTCGATTTTTTTCAAACGCATGTTGGTTACCTCCCCATATTGTAGTTGTTGTAGGTACGTTAATTTTTCATATAAATGAATGTTCTATACGAGCATCCGCTTATCGGCCATTATCACCTTTGACAATATCCTCGTGAGTGAAAATCTTAAACAATTCAAATATTTTGATTTAGTTCTGAGAGGACAACAAATGTGGTACCCGCCTCCGCCACCTCCATCAGCACCGTTTAATATTTCCATTCCTGTACCGGAACGACAAGATTCCACGCTAGTGATCGTTGTTTCTACAGTCGGTTCCGCCGTATTGATTTTCCTGCTTATTCTTGGGGTTTGTTTTGGAATTCGGTACCGAAAATTTCGTTATTTAAGTCGATTGCTATCTGATTCAGAAGTGCAAGAGTTCCTAAATGGGAGGGTATCCACCAGTGGTCAACGGACTAACATGGATATGGGATTGATGGAAAGTGTTGAACTTGAGCATTTGAAATTTAACCAGCAGTATAGACTGGACTTGTCTGACTTTAAAATTGGTATTTACGCTTAACATGAAACTGAAATTTTTTTATCGCTAGCGGGACTCCTTCTTTTTAATGGGCTTCAATCTTTATTCTAGATTTTCAGGACATTCTGGGATCTGGAGCTTTCGGAATGGTATTTAAAGGCGTGTGCAAGAATACTCCGTCAGCAATTAAACGGCCAAACGCAGACTGTTCAAAAACCACATTCAAAAGTGTTCTTTCAGAAGTTAAAGTTCTTTCCTTTATTGGTACTCATCCAAATATGGTTGAATTTCTTGGGGCGTACGTAGAGGAAATTCACAAGGGTAAGATGCGTTAGAACCAAGGATTTGTAAATAAATGCTACCAACTTTTATTCTGTTTATAATTATAGGTGTTCTATATATTTCGACCGAATTATGCTCTGGAGGTTCATTGGAAAGCTTTCTGAGGAAAAAATCAAGTGTCGTTTTTCAAGATACAGAATTGAATCGGAATTCAAAATGTGAGCGGGAAGCATCTGAGCTTTATTTTCAGGAACTGAACACTTTTGGAATGGAGATTGCACAAGGCATGGAGTACATTGAGAGTAGACGAGTCGTTCATGGAGATTTGGCTACTAGGAACGTGCTGCTGGACGATAACTTGGTCTGTAAAATTGGGGATTTTGGACTTTCTCGGAAATTATACGAATACCAAAAGTACGTGAAGACATCACAAGAACCGCTTCCCTGGAAATGGATGGCACACGAATCCTTGACAAAAATGGAATTTACACCCAAATCGGATGTCTGGAGTTTTGGAGTGACCCTTTGGGAGATATACAGTCTGGGTACTTAATATGTTTCTTGTGACATCATAATAATGAATGACATAAATTGCATTTGTTTCTTAACAGGTAAAATACCATATGCTGGTTTGAACTGGTCTGTGAACTTTGCAAAGGATTTGGAAAACGGTTTGAGGCTCGCAATGCCGGATTTTGCGACGGAAAATATGTAAGTTATAGTTACAGACAATTGCATTAACGTTTGGTTTCCCAACTCATTGTTAACCAAACCTTTGGGAAAAAATCAGATTTACCAAAATGTTGGATTGCTGGAACATGAACCCCGATGAAAGGCCCTCGTTTGCAGAGTTTGCCAACTTTTATAAAAACTTGGGCGAAAGTGCGTACACAGTTCTAGATACAACCGAATAGAAACCTGCTCTCAAAATTTCTGACTTTATTCGTTTGCTGTGTGTTAACCTTACTATCTTAGATAATTAGATAATAAAACCTGGGGTTTCAGGTTTATTTATTAATTTTAGGTTATGCTTTAATTGTTTTACATTAATTCCTTCCTGTAAAGTCTGAAAAACATTATGTACATTATTTAATAAAATATTTGTTACAAACACTCACTGGGGGAATTATGTTACTGTATCGATAACTTCCGCGGACAAAATCAGCTGTTAAAAAAAGAATGTAGATTAAGTTCTTCTGGTTATATTGACCCCCTTTTAAAGATTACTAGGCTCCACCTTCAGACAGTTTGAAGCTTTAAAAAAATATCATGTTGTTGCTAACAAATTCTCTACTGTTTTACACACATTTTTGGATCTTTTGGTTTTTAAATTTTCGCGCTCGCAACAAAGCAAAATTACTTGTAATCTTTCTGCGTCAATCTCAATGCACTCCACTGACGAGGAACCACCGATGTTAGCTAAGCTCCGATTTGGATGAAATTTTGCACGCACAATACTTTTATGCTAAAAATAACGTGTGTGAAGTATGGGGTCGCACTGGCCATAAATTTTGGTTTTATGAATTTTTAACTTTCGAGGAATTAGCATAAAGAATACCAAGTGTGACAAATAGGAAGGCCGATGCTTATTCTAAGAAACCAATTTATCACATTCTGTATTTCCGAAATTTTCGATGCAGTGCATTCTATGGGTTTGCAGTTTAACACATGAATGAATTGTACGTCATTATTGCATATGAATTTTTTAACTGTAAATAACAAACTTATGAATCTGAGTCCAACAAATGTTTCTTGATGATTACTTTTGCGATTCCAAGGCAGAAAGGCGTATTTCACAGTACCTAGTATAAAACAGTAAGCCTATTGGGCATCAGTTCCGGAGCGGAATCTTTGTTTCTATCCAGGATGACTTCCTGATCATCACTAATATTATAGTTGTTGACCGCTTTCATCTCAAAACCGGTACATAATTTATTCATGTGTTACGCCAGTAAATCGCCTGGCAAAAATATCTGGAAGTGCAGAATTTGATAATTTTTGTTTCTTAGAATAAGCATCGGACTTCCCCTTTGTCGCACTTTGTATCCTTTATGCTAATTCCTCGAAAGTTAAAAATTCATAAAACCAAAATTTATGGCCAGTGCGACCCCATACTTCACACACGTTATTTTTAGCATAAAAGTATTGTGCGTGCAAAATTTCATCCAAATTGGAGCTTAGCTAACCTCGGTGGTTCCTCGTGAGTATATTAGTTTGTTCTCATTTTGTAGTCGTAAAGTTTTGCACTAAACTTCAACTGCATCAACCTCGGGTATCTCAGGGTTTAAAATTATTGTCAATTATACATTTAACCACCATTTAACATAACTGAAAACAAAATTAAACTGAGGTATAAAAGTATATATAACACAACAACGGTGCTTCTGTAAAGCCCCATTTTTATGTGGAAGTCTTACTTCAGGTGATGTTGTCAGGAGCAACGTATCACTTTATATGCGGTAATTTTAATGTCAAGGTTGTTAATCGTGGATAGATTTATTAATAGTTGGTATAATTTTATGCATAGAATTATTTAGTTAATGCTCACATAATTTACCCATTTTAACAAACCATGCGATAAAATTGCTTGTTGTCGTAAAGCACATTCACTGCACAGTCGGGATTTGAATGATTAAGCAAACTTATCTAACCACATGCGTTTCATTGTATTCCAAATGCATACATTTTAGCTTGATATCAGTGATTTAATTTTTGAACATTCAATACAAACTATAAAATTTCTTTGCAAATAGTATGCTCCTCTCTGATGTTTATGTACTTTCTGTTTATCATTTCTGCAATACATAACAATAATTTGTGTTGAGCAACAGCACATAATTTACAAATGAGGTGAAAGTCTGAGAATTATGTATTTGTACCACTGCAATCTCAATGCAAGTAACCATTCTTTGCATGCTCTGATTGTACTTCAGTCAATGCACTCTTTCTTGCCAGATTTGGATCAGGGAATCATGTATTCTAACAAACAGAAAATAGATTTGAAGAATTATGAAATAGCATAATATTTTCCACATCCATAAATCACCCACAACTTCATGCCACATCCAAACACACAACATTTTCGAATATACCCAATATTTTTCAGCTACGTAGTACAAAAGTCTATAAAAACCGGCGAAGTGCAAAATAATCACCACAATAATTGCCAATATTTGCTGGATTGAAATAAGATTGCTGAAGATTATACAACAGCAATATCCTAATATCCAGACAGAGCAGAGCTCTGGAAAATTAATCACACAATCCTACCAAATCATTAAGTAGGTAGTTTCAATTTAGGAACTCATTTCCGCCTAAGTTTTAATATGCCCAGAAAGTAATTTTAATGTTCATAAGACGTAGGACAAGCGAAACACCTTCAAATCTCATTTCAACATTAGCTTCAGTTTAAAGTCTATTTGCTCTAGTTTTGAAAGCTGTATAACAAAGAGTTTTAAAAAATTCTGTATTTTGGAAGCTTATGATACAACAGTTGTTTGTAGTTTAAACAAATACTAACGTTCAATTTTGAGTTTAAAAAAACGGCAACTGATTGTATTAACATAAACATAGAATGAAGAAGCTTAGAAGCTTTAGATTTGCACTCCAAGCAACTCTACTATTATCATGTTTACTTGCAAATCTTCCATATTCAAACTCATTCGGTTTGCGTCTACTTCAGCTTATTCTTCAAGAATCATCATTCACAAGTTGTATCACAGTTTACTTGCATGGCTCCGAAGAGCTTGAGAAATTGAGGAGAGTCACGAAAATACAAAATTTTCGGAGAGCCGTTCTAAACCACGACTTATCAATACATTGCATACAGTACGTGGTGCTTGGTCGGTGTACATGAAAGAAGTTAGGAGACAAGTTTCCCGTATGAGGAAATCCGTTATTCTCTTTCCTGTACAAACAAAATTACTCGGTTGACCAGGAATTCAGCGCTTGGTATATGGAAGTTGTTCTGGGGGATGTGTTTAACTTAGATTTTGCTGTTTTGGCTTATCCAATATTTTTCATTATGGATAATAGTGCTGTTTTTGGAAAACGCAAATACAAAGTACGATTTCAAATTCAACAATATCCAGCTAGTAAGATCCTGGTGGAGCTGGAAAAACGAAAGGATGAGGATGGCGAAACGACAGTAGTTGTATATTGGCATTACATGTGCAACAACTACTGCCCTAATGTTTGGTTCAAAGCTGGAAACTTCGGAGAATTTCTGCCGCCAATTGATCTACACTGGAGAAAGTTAGTCAAGGGAAATCAACGACCGATCCCAATTGCGCTGTATCATAGTCGTGGAGTAATTGATTCGACATTGAGGGTATTGCACAAAGTTTGCAATACAGCTTTTCTCTCCACATTGTGACCACCAAGTAATGATGTTAATATTGCTTTCAAATTTGCACAATTTCACACTGCAAATCTTTGACCTGCAGGTGGCTTCAATTAAAAAAGATTTTTATAATGCGAAAGAAAGTCAGTATATATTTAGTCCAAAGAATATTGTGTTAAAAAACTCAAAGGATGATCCAACTGATATCATAATGCGCTCTGGGATAAACGAGTACATGGCATATTATTGCAGAAGGGAAAAGCCTGAAACAATTGAAGCCGAAAGTGGTGTGCTCCATTGGATTGTACCGTTTACTCCAGGCTCTGGCTATATTGCTTTAGTTTGTTGGTAGTTCTATTTTTAGTTGTAATCATTCAAATAATTCATTTCACGATCTCTTTCCAAGTTATTGGAATTGTTGGATTGGCCATAGGTAGTATTACGCAGGCAGTACCAGCTAGGTTTGTAATTTTGACTAGTATTTCTGGGCTCATTATTCGTTCATTTACGAGAGTCAGATAACTAGTTTTGGCGACAGTACATCAGCCAGAAAAAATAATACAAAGTCTGAATGAACTATTTGAAAACGGCTATAAAATTCTAGAGGTATTCGAAAAACCTTTGAATAAATATGAAGTAGATTTCAAAGTCCGAAACATAGAAAGCTTATTAAATGACAGCTTCTTACAAATTTGCCAGCAATTACGAGGATCAAAGAAAAAACGTGCAGTTATTTAGGAACTGCTACTGAAATAAAAGATATGCAGCACAATCCACTACCGATGACCTGTCCTCAAGGTTGCCTTGGGATACGAGATTTGTTCGAAAGGAAACGGGATTTGCTGATGTTAACTGCCATGCTGTACCTGACAAGTTCCTCCCAACAGAAAGGTACTGGATTGGGTTCACACTTAACCGGCATTGGTTGAGAAAATCTTTGTTGGCAATGGAGTCAGCAGGATTACAAGTATGGGAAGCCTGGTCGGAATGGGTACACATTTAAATTCATAATAGATGAAAGAAGACAAATGAAAGAAGGAACTTGGATGGGTGAGAGTTATTTTGAAAAAAAGGAATTGGGACCGGCCTCATACAATCAGAGAGTTAGGCTTCTTAATGCTAATAAACACTTTCCAGTTATAGTGGGCTAAAGTGTTTAGTTGCATTAAAGAGCTTAACTCTCTGATTTGTATGTAGGCCGGTCCCAATTCCTTTTTTTCAAAATAACTCTCACCCATCCAGTTCCTTCTTTCATTTGTCTTCTTTCATCTATTATGAATTTAAATGTGTTTACCCATCCGACCAGGCTTCCCATACTTGTAATCCTGCTGACTCCATTGCCAACAAAGATTTTCTCAACCAATGCGGTTAAGTGTGAACCCAATCCAGTACCTTTCTGTTGGGAGGACTTGTCAGGTACAGCATGGCAGTTAATATCAGCAAATCCCGTTTCCTTTCGAACAAACTCCGTATCCCAAGGCAACCTTGAGGACAGGGAATCGGTAGTGGCTTGTGCTGCATATCTTTTATTTCCAGTTGCAGTTCCTAAATAAACTGCACGTTTTTTTTTGATCCTCGTAATTGCTGGCAAATTTGTAGAAGCTGTCATTTAATAAGCTTTCTATGTTTCGGACTTTGAAATCTACTTCATATCGATTCAACGGTTGTTCGAATACCTCTAGAATTTTATAGCCTTTTTCAAATAGTTCATTCAGACTTTGTATTATTTTTTCTGGCTGATGTACTATCGCCAAACTGGTTATCTGACTCTCGTAAAATGAACGAATAATGAGCCCAGAAATACTAGTCAAAATCACTAACCTAGCGGTACTACCTGCGTATACTGACCTATGGCCAATCCAACAATTCCAATAACTGGAAAGGCATCGTGAAATGAATTAATTTGAATTGATTACAACTAAAATAGAACACCAACAAACTAAAGCAATATAGCCAGAGCCGCGGAGTAAACGGTACAATCCAATGGAGCACACCACTTTCGGCTTCAATTGTTTCAGGCTTTTCCCTTCTGCAATAATATGCCATGTACTCGTTTATCCAGCGCGCATTATTATATCAGTTGGATCATCCTTTGAGCTTTCAAAAGTCTTTGGGACTATATATATACTGACTGTCTTCCGCATTATAAAAATCCTTTTAATTGAATCCACCTGCAGGTCAAAGATTTGCAGTGTGAAATTGTGCAAATTTGAGAGCAATATTAACATCATTACTTGGTGGTCACAATGCGGAGAGAATAGCTCTATTGCAAACTTTGTGCAATCCCTCAATGTCGAGATCAATTACTCCACGACTATGATACAGCGCAATTGGGATCGGTCGTTGATTGCCTGGAATAACTTTGTCCAGTGTAGATCAATTGGCGGCAGAAATTCTCCGAAGTTTTCAGCTTTAACCAAACATTAGGGCAATAGAAGTTGCACATGTAATGCCAATATACAACTACTGTTGTTTCACCATCCTCATCCTTTCGTTTTTCCAGCTCCACCAGGATCTTACTAGCTGGATATTGTTGAATGGGAAATCGTACTTTGTATTTGCGTTTTCAAAAACAGCACCATTATCCACAATGAAAAATATTGGATAAGCCAAAACAGCAAAATCTAAGTTAAACACGTCCCCAGAAGCCGCTCATATACCTAGTGCTAAATTCCTGGTCAACCGAGTAATTTTGTTGTACAGGAAAGAGAATAACGGATTCGGACTCCTCATAACGGGAAACTTGTCTCCTAACTTTTTTCATGTACCACCCACCAAGCACCACGTACTGTATGCAATGATTGATAAGTCGTGGTTTGAGAAGGCTCTCCGAAAATTTTGTATTTTTCGTGTCTCTCCTCAATTTCTCCAAGCTCTTCGAGCCATGCAAGTAAACTGTGATACATTTGTGAATAATGAGTGTTGAAGAAGTAGCTCAAGCAGACGCAAACCGAATGAGTGTGAATATGGCAGATTTGCAAGTAAACATGATAATAGTAGAGTTGCATGGAGTGCAAATCTAAAGCTTCTAAGCTTCTTCATTCTATGTTTGTGTTTCTAAAATCATTTGCCGTTTTTATAAAACTCAAAATTGAACATTAGTATTTGTTTAAACTACAAACAACTGTTGTAACATAAGCTCCTTAAATAAGAATTTTTTAAACTACTTGTTAAACAGCTTTCAAAACTAGAGCAAATAAACTTTCAACTGGAGCTAATGTTGAAATGAGATTTGAAAGTGCTTCGCTTGTCCTACGTCTTATGCAAATTCTAATTACTTTCCTGGCAAATTAAACTTAAACGCGGAAATGAGTTTTCATGCCTAAATTGAAAATACCTACTTAGTGATTTGTAATGATTGTGTGATTAGTTTTCAGAGCTCTGCTGTTGATATATGATATTACAGTTGTATAATTAACAGCAATCTTATTTCAATCCAGATTATTTTGTATTTCATCGATCGGTCGTGGTAGACTTTTTGTACTGCGTAGCTAAAAAATATTTGGGGATTCGAAAATACTTTAAGTTTGGATGTGATGTGGAGTAATGGATGATTTTTGGATGTCAAAATATTACATGCTATTTGATAACTCTGAAAGTCTATTTTATGTTTTGTTAAAAATACATAATATCCAAATCTGACATGAAAGAGTTTTTTGACTTGACCCAAATTCAAAGAGAGCCGGCAAAGAATGGTTACTTGCATTGAGGATGCTATGGTACAAATGCATAGATCTCAGACTTTCTTCTTTTTGTAACTTATGTGATTTTGCACTACACAAATTATTGTGAAATCTATTGCAGGAATGTTAAACAGCAAGTTCATAAACATCTGAGAGGAGCATAGTATTTGCTATGGAATGTTATACATCATAAATTTGAAAAACTACCATATGTAAGTGAAACCTGAAAGTTTACTATATCTAAAAACTAAGTATTTTTCTTCTTTAAAAACTGTATTTATCTGCATATGAAATTCCCAAATCAAAATTGTGTAGCCGATAAATTTCCATGAGTTCATGAGATCAGCATCCCCTGTTATAATTATAGCAAATTTCTCAAATCTAAAAAGCCCTTCACTTTAAATATAATTGCCTGCTGGTTACTTCATAGATGAAAAATAATATTCCACAAAATTAATCACGTGTTAAATTAAGTATTACGAAATTACGGTCCGTTTTGAAGGTTTAAAATAGGATGTGCAAATGTTTTGTTTTTTATGATAGGCTTGATCAGAACTTGTGTCCTGGATTGTTTTCTGGAAACACTTGAAACAGGTGTTGTTTGGTTTTATCACTACTAACAGTTTTACACCCCATTTCACAATTTTAGCAGTCTAAATCCAGAACCCAGTCCAACTGTGTACTTTAAAATGAGGTGGGTCAAATTTTGTCCAGATTGAAGTACTACTTGAGCTTTATCAAGGTTATCAAATTTATGAGTAATTAATACTTGAAAAAGATTAGAACAATGATCGTTGTCCCAATTTTTGTTGTGATAATTTAAAACACGACGATTTCATCGTATGTAAATACATATATTTCAGGCTTTTTGCCTGATTGAAGCCAAACTTAGTTAGTTAGTTTATATGGCATGAAGAGGGCCACAGCCCACACACAAATTGCACGGATTCATGTTTACATGAGGTACGAATAGCGGAAATAATAAATATATATGTGAATGAATTAATAAATTGTAATAATATATCATAAATATAAATGTGTAAGTAAGTATATGGTGTCACGAGGAGAGTTGAGGAGGGTTATTGTAAGAGTCCTTATATTTTCACGTATTTCCGGATGTAAACTGCGTTCGCGGGGAGGGACGGTGTCTGAAAACGGCCGATGCTTGCGCTACGTTTTGATATGGACGGCCCCTAATCCTAATGTAAAAGGAGGTTTGCGGACAGTTTTAATGATATTTCACAAGCTAAATTCACTAATCATTGGAGTCCGCATTGCAAATAATCATGTGTGAATTAAAATGTAAAAAGTAGAGTTTTACAGAAAAGTAAATACAACATCGTGATCAGCGTGTCAAAATTTACTAAAAACACTGTTTCACTTGTTGAAATTCTCTGGGCACTAAACATAACAGCTTGTGAGATTAGATTTAGCTTGAAGCAACCCCGGAGATCTTCCAGGTTTAGTTTCCACTCGACATTTTGTTAACATTGTTGCTCCTCTTCAGGGATTTGAGTTATTAATGACAGTCGATTTTAATTTTCAGGTTTTGATAAATAACCATTATTTTACAATTACAATTTAACAGCCTAAATTAATCTAAAGTCTATCATTAGCCTCTTTAAAGATTTCTCCATTATTAGATTCACATGTAAAATTACTTCGTAAGCTCATAAATCAAATAAAATAACTATATTTACCAAGTTCTCTAGCAATTTTGTGCAATAAGCTATTGAAGCATTTCCATCCATTTCAAAAAAGAATCCAAATCTACCCTTAATCAGTTGAAGCGCTCGTATATTCATTAATTCCCATCTCCTTGCCTTTGTTTTCCTTGTCGCTAGCTGCAATACAGCAACCGTTTTTTTCTCCTCAAGCAGAGTTCCACAGAAGTCTCTGATATGTGAGATTTTTCTCAAGGCAACCAAAGTTGCTCCTAAAAGTGTTATCGCTTCAAAGAAAAGCAAGGCGTACGCCAAAGGTGCCAGTTTTTCAAAAGCAGTGATAATTATCCAGAGAACAGCAATAGTTACCCAAAATCCAAACGTCATGTTAAGCAGGATAAAATCGTTTGTTAATTCCTCCATCAATTTATAAACCAGTCGGAACCGGGTGTACGTCCTATAAAATTCTGTCAAGCTTTCCATATTTTTCATGATTTCCAAACAGTGCTCGATACACTGTACAATTGTCATGGATATTGTGGCAACATACGCACTACAGCGTGCACCTTCTGAAAATCCGATGAAAACTGTAATCCCTCGAAATAGCAAGGAAATTATGGTGATATTTAAACGCCGGTACATTGGATTTGGGAGAATTAGTTCGAAAATGTAATACAAACCGTCGTAGTTTTGATAAAGCATGGCAACAACTACCAACAATGGACTAGTAGCCATGGCATTTACGACGTAAATCATAAAGAAATCTTCCATTACCGAAGAATTCTGTTTTTGTTCCTTTTTCGAAATATCTACTTCCAAGCTAAATAGCTGGTTTATTCCGTGCAGAGTTGTGCCTCTTCGGTAGAAAGCGGCAGCTGCGAGAACGACCGTAAATATTTCTAGTACTCCTTGAAAAACTAGTAATACGGCATTGAGAAATTCGTATTTTTTCCAGGGGTGAAAGGCTGTTTGCCAACCTACAGCGAAGAAAGAAGCAATGCCAACTAGAAGCAAATTTAGGTGGGTGAGATACCAAGGAATCCATTTCCTTTTCGGAGTCGTGAATACTAACTGTGTGTAGTCGGAATTCCAGTGGTAAGGAAAAGGATGTTTGTAGCCGAATAGAAGGTGACATAGTTGGTGCGGAAGCTTTTGGCTGTTGGACAACATCGTGGCAAGTGGTGACTTGTAAAATGGCATTTTTTTTACAATGCATTAGAATTTATGCTGCATTTTTTGGGGTTTGTCCGACCTCGTTACGTTAGACAAATGTACGTTTTTCTATTTTTGTGGCCAGATTTAACCTTAAGTAGCATTAAACTGCTGCTTGAACTTCGTGGTGGTTACCAATTTTTAAGCCACACTATTTCATTATTCTGGACTTGAATATTATTTAGGTCGTTTGTAATTTGAATGGAGGTCATTGCAAGTCCATCCAATTGCCTTAGTTTGATTTGATGGTCTGTAGTTTGTATAAAGACCGGTTTACCTTAAAATGGGTTTGGTTTCTTGACTACTGACGAAATATTTCGGATGAACCTTAATTAAACAGGCAGTTGTTAGAGTAAGAAGGACAAAGTGTTTAGCAGTATTGCATCTCGGACGCATGACGCAAGGTCCTTGTAACATCCATTAGATAATGTTGATGATGATATTAATGACGATGTTGAGAATGCAAATTACTCATGCAAGCAACCCACATTCCAGCGATAATATTGATATTTATAAAAAGGACTAGAGAATTTGTCAATCCTTTCAAATTTTCATACTGATTTGACATTTCTGGGGAAAATCTACTTTAGCATTTCCCCATTGGTGGTACCAGAAAAAGGCCTCACTTCCCATGATTCGATCAAAATTCACTACTCATGTTACGGCAATTTAAAGATATAGAATAATATATTAATTAACGTATTGAAAATATACAGACATGATTCCGCTGCGACAATCAAAATGTATTCAACTATAGCAAATAGTGTTCCAATAGGCATCATCTAAACGTGAAATACTTTATGATATTTCCGAGTGAACGAACGTTTATATAAGAGGACATTTTGGTGTTAAATTCTCGCATATTGGTAATGTGAAAGTTAATCAAAATTTACAGTAATTTTCAGTTTTCATACATTCTACAAAGTGCTTTGATCCGTTTGAATTATAATGATAAAATAGGTAACAAGGAGACCAATGAGCTGCAAATGCACAGAAATTTTCAATCAGTAATGGCATATTGAGCAAGCCTTAAACATATGCCAAAACAACTTACAGTGCCAACAAGAGAAAAATTAATGGTAGCAAATCCAGACAATTCAATAGCTACTGAATCCTTGTGAATCGAGTCGAGCAATAGGGTTAGCTGTCTGGAAGTCAGGGTCAGAAACCGTTCCCGTTTGTCAAGCCAGACTCTAAAAGTTTGCATCTAAATCAATTGTTTCTGTTATCAGATGAAATAATTGAATCCTTATAAATGAAATTGGCAAAGCATTATTAATTCTCACTTTTCGACAGATCGTAGATGCGTCAGCAGTATCCCCATGAAGATTGCATAATCAATGCAGTGAATGATCACCAAACCCTTAGTATTCGACGAAAGTATCTCTTTCATCGACAATTGCATAGTAGCAAATACCTGAGAACCAAGTAGCAGTCGAGCGAGAAGTTGCAAAGAAACAGGTTCTCCCGTGAATATGTCTGGGCAAAGGCGAATTGTTGCACTCTCCACCAAGGTGGATGAGCTGCAAAGGCAAATAGATATACTAACGAGTGCACATAATTCAACATTACGTGAAGCAAAGCAAGTCGTTCAAGATACTTGTACGAGTGTTAATAATTTCAGCACTGGCTTCATTGAAACCGCAGAAAATTTTGAAAAACTTAAAAGTGAAGTCAGTGAACACCCGATCCAGGCCGGACAAACAGGAAGAAAGAGAAGGCCGGACTTTGGGTTTGGGCTAAAAACATGCATAACTGAAGGTTTGCGCGATAATTTTTCCGGTTTCTGTAATGGTTGGTTCCAAAGTCCGACTTTTCTTTCAATTTTTGCACCCGGCCTTGCTTTTAATATTCAGTTCCAGCAAGTTACTCATTTGAGAGACCTTTATGATCAAAAATGGCTTTTTACGTAATGTCAATCTCCTGTAAACGCTTATATTGTTAAAGTCCGGACCGCTGCTCTTTGCTCCAGGCCGTACGGACCCACGTTACGAGCCTGCGTTACAAGTTATAACCCACCACTGGAGCAAGCATCGGATTTGTCACAGGTTAATTGAAAACTGCCATCTTTCACGTCTTCGTTTCCAATTCAGCCTTCCGCTCCTAGTCAATAATTTAAGTACAACCAAAATTTAATCCTTATTTAGCGATATTTCTTCAGGATTGCAATGTTAGAGTTCTGACGAGAAAAACAAGAGAGATGAGAGTTGTGGGCTGTCTGAAAAAATAGTTTTAGGGTACTGAGAAACAAATTTGTACGGTTTGTTAGCTCAAGGCGGCCTGAACAACGTGAATATGTCCGATATCCGACAAACATGAAGTTATCCGAAAACACCTGTAATTGCTTACGGGATAAATATAAAAGTGCGGGTTTATGTGATAAATCCTGGTTAAATTTCATTTTACAGCTACGTATATGAAAAATTGCAATTGGCATTATGCATTATATGGTTATTTTATATAAAAATGGGCATTTTTCGTATCTTGTGGGTTCCACAACTGAAAAGGGAAAGCCTGGAATAACTTCAGGCCAGGTTACTGACTGGATTGGTCAAGGGAAAGAACACTATTAATTTTCACTTAAATCCGTAAATTTAATCTTAATTAACTACTCATAATTTGTTTTAGTAGAGTATACATTGAGCCAACAAATTATAATTGCCCCATTGAGACCCGCGATACGTACGAATGCCAAGGTGGTCCCGAATATGGGGATAGTTAAGGGACGTCAAGATAATTTTGTGCATGCAGTCTATCAATCTGAAAGCATGGTTACTGAATCTATATCCAAAATTTCATGCCATTTTGCCTGGAAATGAAAGCAAATCGTGAGCCGTGGAATCATTTTCTGGCAACCTCGTACAAGTGACTCAGGTTGTCCCTGTTTGCGTTGTGACTTTCTACATAGTTTTTATTTTCTTATATTGGACACAACAAATCTTTGGTTTCGAGATAAGGAATTTGAAAATGGTCGAAATGGTTTGAAGTTACTGTAATCATCTCAGGTTGAAGAACTTAAAAATAGTTTGAACTAAACGCTTAGATTTGTTGATGTACATGTTCAACGAAATCATTAAGTTTTACCATTTCAAATTATTATACAAACTTCTATAGTTTCTATTTTCCATTTTATAATGAAACGATATTAATTGGACATGCTGGGTACACAATTTTCGGCCGACTCCAGCTTTGGTATTAAATTTAACCAAACAAATTACTTTAAAAATAAATGAGTACAAGCACTGAATTTGAAAATAGATAAAAAAGTTGAAATAGTTTATGATGGCGGACACGCAGATCTAATTAAAAGGTTGATTCCAATCATATACCGGCCTGGCAGTCTTGATAAGGCAAATGTACAAAGCTATGGAAAACGTCTTTCGTTAAAAGAAGCATTTGGTTTCGCATTTAATTAATGATATGATTCACAAACAAATATTAATTTAGTATACTATACTTACATGGTAACATTTAAAGCACGAATATATATTTTCTGTTGATGTGTATCAACATAAATATGCTTGTTTTAATTGTTACAAAGCGATTTTGACATTTGAATATGTGTAGCATTCGTTACCACAATAACTACTTTTTTTGAATTAATTCTGTTCAAGATTTTCTCATAATCATTCATTATATGTAACACATGTTGGACAAAAACAAAATGATTTGAAAACTTTAAACTCTATCAATATCATTTTAACTTCTCCGTTGCTAACATCATTCAGATTTTTTAAATAAAATTCCCATGCCAACGAAACACAGCCCAGTAAAAGTGGAAAGAGTAATATTAGCATTAATGAGCTTAACTCTTTGATTTGTATGTAGGCCGGTCCCAATTCCTTTTTTCAAAATAGCTCTCACCCATCCACGTTCCTTCTTTCATTTGTCTTCTTTCATCTATTATGAATTTAAATGTGTTTACCCATTCTGACCAGGCTTCCCATACTTGTAATCCTGCTGACTCCATTGCCAACAAAGATTTTCTCAACCAATGCTGGTTAAGTGTGAACCCAATCCAGTACCTTTCTGTTGGGAGGTACTTGTCAGGTACAGCATGGCAGTTAATATCAGCAAATCCCGTTTCCTTTCGAACAAACTCCGTATCCCAAGGCAACCTTGAGGACAGGGAATCGGTAGTGGCTTGTGCTGCATATCTTTTATTTCCAGTTGCAGTTCCTAAATAAACTGCACGTTTTTTGTTTTGATCCTCGTAATTGCTGGCAAATTTGTAGAAGCTGTCATTTAATAAGCTTTCTATATTTCGGACTTTGAAATCTACTTCATATTGATTCAAAGGTTTTCGAATACCTCTAGAATTTTTAGCCGTTTTCAAATAGTTCATTCAGACTTTGTATTATTTTTTCTGGCTGATGTACTGTCGCCAAACTAGTTATCTGACTCTCGTAAAATGAACGAATAATGAGCCCAGAAATACTAGTCAAAATCACTAACCTAGCGGGTACTGCCTGCGTATACTGACCTATGGCCAATCCAACAATTCCAATAACTGTGGAAGAGCATCGTGAATGAATAATTGAATTGATTACTAAAAATAGAACTACCAACAAACTAAAGCAATATAGCCAGAGCCTCGGAGTAAACGGTACAATCCAATGGAGCACGCCGCTTTCGGCTTCAATTGTTTCAGGCTTTTCCCTTCTGCAATAATATGCCACGTACTCGTTTATCTCAGCGCGCATTATTATATCAGTTGGATCATCCTTTGAGCTTTCAAAAGTCAGTGGGCTATATATATACTGACTGTCTTCCGCATTATAAAATCCTTTCTAATTGAATCCACCTGCAGGTCAAAGATTTGCAGTGTGAAATTGTGCAAATTTGAGAGCAATATTAACATCATTACTTGGTGGTCACAATGTGGAGAGAATAGCTCTATTGCAAACTTTGTGCAATACCCCTCAATGTCGAGATAATTACTCCACGACTATGATACAGCGCAATTGGGATCGGTCGTTGATTTGCCTGGAATAACTTTGTCATGTGTAGATCAATTGGCGGCAGAAATTCCCCGAAGTTTCCAGCTTTGAACCAAACATTAGGGCAATAGAAGTTGCACATGTAATGCCAATATACAACTACTGTTGTTTCACCATCCTCATCCTGTCTTTTTTCCAGCTCCACCAGGATCTTACTAGCTGGATATTGTTGAATGGGAAATCGTACTTTGTACTTGCGTTCTTCAAAAACACCACCATTATCCACAATGAAAAATATTGGATAAGCCAAAACAGCAAAATCTAAGTTAAACACTTCCCCTAAAAGCCGCCTCATATACCTAGTGCTAAATTCCTGGTCAACCGAGTAGTTTTGTTGTACAGGAAAAAGAATAACGGATTCGACTCCTTATAACGGAAACTTGTCTCCTAACTTCTTTCATGTGCCACCGACCAAGCACCACGTACTGTATGCAATGCATTAATAAGTCGTGGTTTGAGAATGGCTCTCCGAAAATTTTGTATTTTTCGTGTCTCTCCTCAATTTTTCCAAGCTCTTCGGAGCCATGCAAGTAAACTGTGATACATTTTGTGAATAATGAGTGTTGAAGAAGTAGCTCAAGCAGACGCAAACCGAATGAATGTGAATATGGCAGATTTGCAAGTAAACATGATAATAGTAGAGTTGCATGGAGTGCAAATCTAAAGCTTCTAAGCTTCTTCATTCTATGTTTGTGTTTCTAAAATCATTGCCGTTTTATAAACTCAAAATTGAACATTAGTATTTGTTTAAACTACAAACAACTGTTGTTGCTATAAGCTTCTAAAATACAGAATTTTTTAAAACTACTTGTTAAACAGCTTTCAAAACTAGAGCAAATAAACTTTCACTGAAGCTAATGTTGAAATGAGATTTGAAGTTTGCTTCACTTGTCCTACGTCTTATTCAAATTCCAATTTTTTTCCTGGCAAATTAAAACTTAAATGCGGAAATGAGTTTTCATGCCTAAATTGAAAAAACCTACTTAGTGGGATTTTAATGATGTGTATTAGTTTTTTAGACTCTGCGATGTTGATATTACATTATTACAGTTGTAATAATAGTAGGAAGGTAAAAACTGGTTTAATTTTCAAGGGGTGGTTACCCAGCTTTTGGCTTAACTTCTTGCATTCTATCAATGTATTTCCTGCAATACGTGTGTAGGAATGTGGGTGGTGTTATTTTTAGTGTAACTGTTACATTGTTTGACTATATAATCATTTTTTATGAGTTTCAAAGTATGTGTAAAGGAATTATAGTGATAATGATGTTTTGTGAGATGTACATGAAAAGAGTTGTGAAAACCATTCTGCGTGCTCATCACAATGAAACAAAGTATAGTAGTCAATGCTGGGGCGAATTGCAGTGCGTGGGGTTTGAGTTTTTTGTTTACATAATAATATCCTCATCATCTGATTCTTTGCAAAGTCTGTTGCTCTTGTTTTTTGTTAAATTTTATTTATATTTTCATCGTTTAAAATGGCAACTAGTGATAAAGACGCGTTCCAAGAGTAGACTAAACGAATCAAGTAAGTATTTTAAATTGTATTTTATGACACGAATGTTTTAAAATTGCTAATTTTATTTTGCAGATCATATTGAGCCAGAGTGTTAGCCATGTGTCTTTCCATCCGGATGCAAAATAGGATAATGAGCTCATGAATGAATATGGAGGTGAAATTTTGAAGACACATGTAACTATAATTACATGTGACCACGTTCTCAAACTTTGTTTTTTATTAAAATGCGTAATTTTGCGAAACCTTTTTTTTAACAGAACTGCATGCAAAACATGCGAAAAGAAGAAGGAGGAAAATCCGAAGTGTGTTTACTACAAAGCACTTCCACGTATTGCATGGTATAATGTAAATGAAATGATTTCATGATGATGAGTGTGTAAATGTAAGTAATGAGTGAGCTTAAATGAGTACAGGAAAAATGTAACCTGGTATTTTCTCTTGCTTTGAGTTGCTCCATTTCGGACAAGCTCAATTGCGATTTAGACCACTTTGTGTGCACAACAAATTTGACGCTCTCAAGATGAAACTGTTTGTTGGGTTTTTCCTGCT